>JAJSPD010000080.1:0-197160 GCA_021307315.1 Bisporella sp. PMI_857
GTTCAATATAAGCTCTCTGCCGCCCGAATCATGTACGAATACCACATCTGAATTGTTAACGATTCCTGCCAATAACACGCAAGGATGGCTTGCTCTCAATCTTGTCAACGCAGGTTCCGTCAGCAAATTGGCCGTATCGCTAGACGCTCACTCTATGTACGTATATGCTTCAGATGGGCTGTTTGTAACACTACAGGAGGTCAAGGTCCGTATACTCTAGGCTATGTTTTGACGGGTGTTCCTAACTATATAAAGGTTCTTTACCTAGCGCTCGGCCAACGCTACTCTGTCATGATCAAGCTCGACCAAAGCCCTAGAAATTACTTTCTGAGATTTGCAACTTATCCTGTCGGCGACATGCAGCAAGTTTTGGAGGGCCAGGCTATAATATCTTATATTGTAGGTTTTGTCTCCTATGTGGTAACCGTTATAAAATGTTTGCTGAGCGCATGAAAGGATTCGACGGCAAATAGTACTTCGATGAGCGTGGCGAATGAGCCTGCATCTGTATGGATGCTGAAAAACGGATCGGCGAAAGGGGATGTTGCAACGCTGAATCCATCTCTTCTGTCACCATTCGATGGCAACAAGCCGCCTGCCAATGCTGCTAATCTGACTAAATCATTTGCAATTAGTCAAACAGGCGTCACAGAATGGGTTATAGACGGCTCTCCATTCGTAGAGCCGAAGACACCAATACTGCTCGGTAGCGCCTCGGATGGTTGGCAGGCAAACACCACAGTTTATATGCCCTTCAACTCCACGATCGACGTCATTATGACGATCGCGACAGACTCGATGGATACTGTGAGCTATTCTCGTCGAGTATGTAACTAGCTGAAATGCAAGCTAACAACATTTTAAAGATGGGCCACCCGATGCATCTTCACGGACATAAATTTTGGGTTTTAGGTTCTGGTGAAGGGCCTTTCCCCTACAGCTCTGTCGCAGAAGCGCCGCAGTCTTCTATCAATTTACAGAACCCTCCATACCGCGACACAGCAGAACTGCCGCCGTCGGGTTGGGTGGTAATTCGGTAAGCATAATAGGTTCCATTAGTACCATGTGCCAGCCAGGGACTTACTAATATCGTTTCAGGTATGTGTCAGATAACCCTGGAGCCTGGCTCCTTCATTGCCATCTCCAGTGGCACTTGGTGGTAAGGATCCTGCTCTCGAGCCAACTGTCTAGGTGGTGACTAACGGCTTGGTGACTTCCGTAGAGTGGTATGGCATTGGTTCTAGTGGAAGGCGAAGAGCAGATTGCCAAAATAGTTAATGCATCAAACACAAGCACCGATGCAACTAGCGACTCCACCAACCAGCTGGCTTTTGACGCACACCGTTATGCAACTATGGTATTCATCACAGTGCTTGGGTTGCTACCCGTTATACTGTTTTAAGCGGATTTGAAGAGTACACCGTCCTAGTGCTTGTTGCATTGCTTGGTATAATATGCTTTTTATCTTTTATTTCCCTTTTGGCTCTTGGCCATCGAAATTATATGCCGAGCATAGAATTGCGGCGAGTTGCGGCGAGTTGCTGGCACTTCAGGGCTTGTTTAATGCCAATTTAGTACTAGCAATAGATCAATCTCGCGAAGCGTAAAAATTACATAATGCTGAATCAGTCTTGATGCTTTCTAAGGATTAGACTTGCCTTTGGTATATCCGTATAGATCTCGCGACTGACACAGTCTATAACATGTCAGCTTTTCAAGTCTCACTTGGTTGAAGTGCCCAAAGATTCCGGTCCTTGGAGCTCTTAATTCACTGTTTATAGTGAAATTGTATCTGCGCAAGGCTGCAATGGACAAAGGAGCGTGAAAGAGAAGGGCCAGAGAAGCCACGAGTACGTGGTTGCATCGGTGGACAAATATGGTAGCATAAGGAGGAATCCGGCGGTCTGTGAAGCCAGTCGAAGCTAGGAGTGACTAGAATGATTGGAGTGTTTGACGGAGACCATTTATCACGGGAGTTTGGGCTCGGTTTGTGGTGGTGAATTCGATGATGATGGCTTACACGCATTTAGGTCTAGTGGATTTACGGAGCGAGTTAAGCGCCATTATCCCTCGTAGTGCGACATTTTTGCGGATTTTAGCACGTTTGGCAGATAAACGCCAAGTCCTTGGATTGACAACAGAAAACGAATAAAATGACCGCCAAGTCCCGTGGCCTTGTCCCTGATATGAGAGGGTTGCTTGCCCATTCGGCGATACGCTAATATGGACTCCTCTTGCACTTCCCACCCACCAACTTCTCAGGCCATAGTTGAAGTGGGGCGCTGTTGTGATTAAGGATAATGCGAGCGTAGCATGATAGTATATAAGGATTTCCTTGGCTATATTCGGAACCCTGAGATCGGGTTCAGGGCCATGACAGTGCCTTTCAGCGGAGAGCTAGGACTATCAGTATACTTTACCGGAGGAGTGACGGCTAGGAACACAGAGTCTATGAAGATAATTTGTGGCGGCAAAAGATTTATTATATGAAGGCAAATTGGTGAACGGCAAAACACTGTCACGATTTGAATTAGGCTCACTACCTCCGTGCATGTCCATAACTAAAATAAAAGCAGAAAACACGGTTGGTAAACGAGTGGCTAGGTTAAATGGTTGGTAAAAAGAGCGACTAAGCCTAAGCTCCTGTGCATATAGAGCGAAATTCTATTTTTATCAATGTCAGTGTCCTGCACTAAACTGCCGATATCCACCTCCCGCCTTCATCTGTATCCCCCCTGGCGGTCGTATCTAATGTTTGACCCAGCCGAGACCAAACTCAGCCAGGAAACCTCCAGCGAGAATGGCAAGTAAGTACCCGAGATTGAAGGTCATCACTGCAAGCATGCTAGCAGAACCCAGTGGAGATTAGTTTGAACTCATTACGATGTAGCAGCGGGTTGAGGGATGAAAGAGATACTAACAGTAAGTAGCCTATTGTCATGGTTGTGAGTTGGAACAAAGCTCTGATGAGTTGGATTGTCGTGTTCCACTCATGGCCTGAGTGAACTTCAACCTCGTCCACGCGAGCCTGGCCCATCTTGAGGTAGATATCATCTTCGTCTCTACCGCAGCGGCTAGGTCTTTTTGGGTTCCATCGTTTCTCCGCCATGCCCTTCACTATAGTCAGGAACCGTAGGAAGATAGCCATAAGGATAAGTAGAATGATGGCGCCTGCGTAGCCCTGGCTATTCGTCGGCGTCAGAGACGTGGTCCAGAGGGTGTCACCTAAGCCAAAGTGAAAGGCGTTGGACATGCCAGTCATGGAAGTCATAGAATCCATTTGGGTTATTGAAGAGGAAGAGGCAGCCGCCTCCCTGAGGGGCGTTTCTGATGCCGTCGACGCCAGCCGAGTAGCAGTGCTAGCCGCAGCAGCGAGGATGGTAGAAGAAGACAAGCTTGTAGCAACAGAGCTCATGCTATCCATCCCGGCCATGCCTGACATATCCATACTGGCTGATTCTGACTAGATAAACGCGCGAGCCTTTGGATTGCCGCCAGCGAGGAACGGCGACGATACTCTGAAAGGGGTTGCTTGCAAAGAAATTCCGTAACGAATGAATAAATAAGTAACCTGCGACCAGCGCTGAGCGATTGAAAATGAAGGGAAAAGAAGACGATAATTATGAGGTTAAAGTTCACAAAAGACACAATGCTCGTCTAAACGTGGTTGGGGTATCTTGACAAAAACATTCCTCGCGCCTCATTCTGCGGAACCTGAATCGTTTCAACAAAAAAAAATGCTGTTATGTCGAAAAGTATGGGACGATTTAGACTTTCGCTTGTTCTTGGCGTGGTGTGCACGGTCTCTGAAACACGCAAAAAGACCGCAAGAATGCACCTAGTATCCCTACGGGGAAACAATTTACTAGAATCAACCTGTTTTGCGGTGTCCCTGTTTTGCCAGCTTTAAATCGACCATCGGGGGCTGTATGGTTGCACGGTTGGTCATGCCGCCAGTTAGCTGGCTATTACTAAACCAAGGTCGCTTAAAGCCAATTACATGTGTGCATTGAAACTCACAAGCTCGTGGCAGATCTGGAATTTTACAGCATCCACAGATGTAGCTCAATGTCAGGTTCAGTGTTTAGCTGTCTTGTTGCTGGATCACGATCCTGGGAAGCCTCTGGGCACTCAAAAATGGACGGACAGATTATGGAGCAAGGCATTTATTTCAGTCAATTTATGCCATGCTGTTGACTATACGAGAGGGAACATTACGTGACTATGCAACCGAACACAATATTGAGCTAGTGAATGTAATCTCTGCCCTTATATCCAGACCATAATCATCAACTAGTTCGCAGCCACCGGCCCATTAACTGGCATCTCCGTCACTCCTTCGCTCGTTATGATCCTGCCGCCATCGACCTGCTTCCCGGCGCTCTGGATGGCCAGTTTCACTTGGTCGAACGTCACATTATCTGCAACGACGACGTTGACTTTCTGCTTCTCAACTGAGGTATCGATCGATTCAACATCTGGGACGGCCCCCACGGCCCTTTTCACGGTGGAGGCGCAGCCTGACACGGTCAGTCATCTAGCAAGAATACAAGTAGCTCGGAAAAGCTCACCTCCACAAGCCATCTTAACATCGTACTCGTAGGAGTGCGTCATTCTGAGACTGAGTACCCGTATTGGTTGGGGGTTGCGAAATGGTTATATAAAGAGGCGTTTAACATATAGGTTGGTCGAGGGAGTTGTTCTGCGAGTCAACACGGGCTTTAATTTACCCTTTTCACTTGCCTGTTACAGTTTATTTCCAGAGAGACGTAAAGATGTATTATACTTGGGCCAAGGGGCCACGACCTGACTGCGACCAGCACCATCATCTATGAGTTAATTCTGCGTACATCTGACGAGTTTGGTGAAGTAACCCTTACCCACTTGAGTCTCACGCCAAAATGGCTCTTGTGCATTCATCAGACAGGACGTGGAGGAGCTATACCGCAAATGGCCACGTGGCGTATCAAGACCGCCTATTGAGAGTAACACACTGGAGTATCTAGCGGCGCGCCAAAGCCACTTTGCTTACAAATGCCCCTGTATGCGCAACCATCACAAGCAGCAGGCCAATCTAGCATTGGGCATAGATTTGTGCGGGTTTAGTCTGAAATTCTGGTTTCGCTTCACCCCTGGTGGGGTGCGCGGTTTGTGCGGGTTATAATCTGAATCTGGGTTCGTTTTGTCCTTGCGTGGTTTGTGCGGGTTTTAGTCTGATTTCGTTTCGCTTGGCGGCATACGTGATTTATGCGGAAGCGGCGTTGGCGATCGCCTTTTCAAGCTTTGCATACCGCACAAAACCCGCAAATGGGTCATGATGATCGGACTACACTAGAAAGCTTGACAAAGCATCTCCCGATTCGATTTTGACGGTTTCGAAACATTGAATCAGAGTGTTGCTCCGCTTACTAAGGGGCGCCTGCGGTAGCCACATCAGTAGTTCCGTAAAATCAACTCCTAGTTTCGTGTATCTTATTGATCTAAGCAATTCGATCCCCTTCTTTGGAGTCACTGTTGCGAAAAGTCTTTATTGATCCACCCTTGTGGCATCTACTATGATTACTATATTTGAGAGAAGCTGCATCCTGCCTTAACAAATAGTTTCTTCTTTGCAGCCCTTGGATATCGAATTTATCCGAAGTATACGAACTCAAATTGATTTTCACAACAATTTTGCCTTTGCAAAACATGGGGAAACAAACCAAGGCATCTTCGCCATCGCCCCGACAGACCACTTTCCTCGTCCCAGGTATCCATTGTCCCACCTGCGCCTCCTTCATCGAAGACTTCCTCTTCTCCCTTCGCCCAAGACCTATCGCTGTCGAGACTTCGATAGTCTCGCACAGCGTTACCGTCCAGCACGATGCATCCCTGAGCGCTCGTAAGATAGCAAAAGCCCTCGGCGAGGCAGGCTACGAAGTGGACACCATCTCGGATCACGAACCAGGCGAACCCTCTCCAAACGGACCTCGGGGCGGTTCCGATGATGACTTCCCTTTCGCATGGCTTAATCATACTGTGGAGCGGTGGACACGGAGCAAGAAGGCTGCCGACGAAGAGACGAAGAGAAGACAACATATCGAGCATTGCGAGCAATGTCGCGCCCAACAGCGCGATGCCGCATCTCACAAAAATGACCAGCAGCCCTCTATACAGGACTCATCTGACACGGGGGAGGCGGGCAGCTGGTTCGTCGTTGTCGAGTCTTCCTCGGCGCCAACCAAGGTTTTTCTCGCGTCCGTCTCTATTACAGGAATGAGCTGCAGTTCCTGCGTCGGCAAGATCACCGCAGCCCTAGAGCAGAAGCCTTGGGTGAGGTCGGCTAATGTCGCCCTCCTTACGCAAACTGCATCTGTTGAGTTCGAAGGAGAGCAGAAGGCTGGGGAGTTGATCGAGATCATCGACAACCTCGGTTATGAGGCAAGCCTAGAAGATGTGGATGAGCTTCCACCAGCGCCAGAGGCTAGTCATCGCACCGCCGCAAACCTGTG
Organism: Bisporella sp. PMI_857; assembly: GCA_021307315.1. Classification (NCBI taxonomy): domain Eukaryota; kingdom Fungi; phylum Ascomycota; class Leotiomycetes; order Helotiales; family Helotiaceae; genus Bisporella; species Bisporella sp. PMI_857. The sequence continues at coordinate 6,492 of JAJSPD010000080.1, forward strand.
GACCGCCTCCTACTCCATCGGGGGTATGACGTGCAGCTCCTGTGTCGGTACTATCACGAAGGCACTGGAAAGTTTCCCTTGGGCTAAGAGCGTAGACGTCAATCTCATCACCAATAGTGCCACGGTCGTCCTCGAAGACAAGAGGCACTTGAACGAAATTATTACGGCCATCGAGACTGTTGGCTACGAAGCTAAGCTAAACGATGTTGTCAATCTAAGTAAGGATAAGGCACAGGATGGCCGTAGAACTGTCTCGATTCGCATCGATGGAATGTATTGTCACCATTGTCCTGGTCGTGTCACGGAAGCCTTGAAAAGTTTCGGCGACCGTATGACTATTGGTAAGTCGGCGACCGTGGACAACCCTATCATTACAATCTCATATACCCCCCAATCACCCAGCTTTACCATCAGAGCCATTCTTTCGGTCATTTCGACAGTCGACCTAGCTTTCAACCCTGTCATATACCACCCGCCTACAGTCGAAGAGCGGGCGGCACAAATGCACGCTCGCATTCGGCAGCGTATCTTTTATCGCGTCCTCCTTTCCCTCATCGTCGCCATCCCTGCTTTCATCATCGGCATCGTCTACATGACCCTCGTTCCATCCACGAATTCCGGCCGCGCGTATCTCATGCAAGAGCTCCGTGGAGTAAGCCGTGCAGAGTGGGCGCTATTTATCATGGCGACACCAGTATACTTCCTGGCGGCCGATGTTTTTCATCGTCGCACCATCAAGGAGCTGCATTCCCTATGGAAGCGCGGTAGCCCCGTGCCAATTCTCCGCCGTTTCTACCGCTTTGGAAGTATGGACATGCTGATGTCGTTCGGCACTACCATTGCCTACTTTTCCTCCATAGTCGAATTGATCATCGCTGCGACGACTCCTAATATGATGAATATGCAGGGAAATACTACTTACTTCGACTCGGTCGTCTTCCTGACCATGTTCCTCCTCATTGGTCGCCTTATTGAAGCATACAGCAAAGCGAAAACGGGAGAAGCTGTAGCCATGTTGGGCAACCTTCGGCCAAAAGAGGCGCTCCTTCTCCTTCCCGACGATGGTCAAAACGGAGGCGATCGCACCGAGAGCATCCCCATTGATAGGCTGGACTGCGGTGATGTGGTCAAGATCGTGCATGGAGGCTCCCCACCATGGGATGGCACTCTCCTCGAAGGTGAGGGTGAGTTTGATGAATCTAGCCTTACAGGCGAATCTAGGATTGCTAAGAAGACTATCGGCGATCCAATCTACTCTGGCACAATCAACAAGGGCGGGCCGGTCTTGATGCGAACTGCTGGCACCTCCGGGGACTCTATGTTGGATCAGATTATCAAAGTAGTGCGAGAGGGCCAGGCGCGACGTGCGCCAATTGAACGGAGTGCTGATATTATTACCAGCTATTTCGTCCCGGTCGTAACCCTCATCGCCATTACGACATGGTTGGTCTGGTTAAGTCTCGGTCTCTCTGGAACGTTGCCTATAGAATACTTAGACGTCAGGACTGGTGGTTGGGCGTTTTGGTCCTTGCAATTCGCGATTTCTGTCTTTATTATCGCGTGTCCTTGTGGTATTGGCCTGGCTGCTCCAACAGCGCTTTTCGTTGGCGGGGGTCTGGCAGCTCAACATGGGATCCTGGTCAAGGGCGGGGGAGAAGCATTCCAAGAAGCCAGTGGTCTCGATATCATCGTCTTTGACAAGACGGGTACCTTGACGCAGGGTGGCGAGCCCAAGATTACGGATCATCAATTCTTGATATCCAATGATAGTAGCTTAGACGAGCAAACAATTCTTAACGTCCTAGAAGAACTGGAAGGAAATAGCAGCCATCCCATCGGCAAAGCCATCCTTGGCTTCTGCAAATCCAAGAATTCGACGGGAGCCAAAGCTACTCATATAGAGGAAATAGCAGGAAAGGGAATGAAGGGTTCATTCAGTGTCAAAACACTATCCCACCCAGTCGAAATGCTGGTGGGAAATGAGGCGCTCATGGCTGACTACGGCAGCTCTTTCGACACCACGGCGTCTGCGACTCTAGACTTGTGGAAAGGCCAAGCCAAGTCAGTCGTGCTTGTTGCAGCGAGATCGATGCCACCAGCCGTGGAATTATCGTGGAAACCCCTCGCCATTTTTGCTGTTTCTGATCCTCTTCGACCGGAATCTCGTCCTGTTATCGAGGCTCTTCACCGTGAAAGTGTAGACGTGTGGATGATTTCAGGAGACAACCCGACTACCGCCCACGCTGTTGGCGCCATGGTTGGCATTCCTCCGGAGCATATTATCGCTGGCGTGCTGCCAGAGCAAAAGGCCGACCAGATCAAGTACCTTCAGAAAAGCCAAGTGAAATCTGGCCGACGGCGCTTTTCCAGATTGGGCTTTCAGCGCACCAAGCAAAGAGCAATTGTCGCCATGGTGGGCGACGGAGTCAACGATTCGCCAGCCTTGACTGTTGCGGATGTCGGTATTGCTATAGGTTCCGGATCTGATGTTGCCATTTCTGCTGCCGATTTTGTGCTTATCAAATCGAGTCTCACAACAGTGCTAACCTTAATTAGCCTTAGCCGCACGGTATTCAGGCGCGTTAAATTCAACTTTGGTTGGGCTTTAGTTTACAACCTCCTGGCATTACCTGTCGCTGCGGGGGTTCTCTACCCGATAAGGAGTAACAGCCAGCACATCAGACTCGATCCTGTGTGGGCGAGTTTAGCTATGGCTCTCAGCAGCGTAAGCGTGATATGTAGCAGCCTTCTCTTGAGAAGCAAGCTGCCACTTGTGGGATTCAGGGAGGATAGAGCTTTAGCTGAAGGAGTGGGAGTTTGATAGATAATGTTCCTGGTCGGCGACGAATTTCAGATCTCTTGTACTAATATTGCATCTCTATCCCATGCTCAATGTGCTGTAGGTATTTCGTTCCATCTTTAATGTACTATACTTCTGTATTGCTGTTACACTCTACGTGACTTTATATGGGGCCAATGCGAGTGATACTTCAAGTAGCCTGGTTTTGCAACAGCCTTACGGGACGGGAGAACAGCTCAATATTGAGTTGCTATAAGGGTGGCCAATACCTTACTGTTTGTACTGTAACAACTCAAAGGCGCACAGGGATCTCGATCCATGGATCTCAGGGAGAGGGAAGGTATGAACGACTATCAATTGTTATAACGAGAGAACAGGCTACAGACAGAAGAATGGAAGGAACGCAGTGCTTTATATACAAGAGACTGGCCAATGGCCAGGGTAAGCGAGCCCTATGGTGTCAGGGGCCGAGCCCTAAAAGGCCGAGCCTCAAGGGGCTCTAAGCGAGATAGGGCCAGGGCCGTGACATAGACCTTTTTTAAAAGTATTCAGGAAAACTTCATTATTTAACGTAGACAGTCGGAGCGATGTAAAAAGCTCGCGGTACCGGAGGTCTCAATGTATAGTCGAAAAAATCGTTCAGTAGTCGGAACTTGTTTCGAGGTCTGTAAAAAGTTTTGTGGTTATTCCTGTCATAATTGTCACGGCCCTGGCCCTATCTCGCTTAGAGCCCCTTGAGGCTCGGTCCCTGACACCACAGGGCTCGCTTACACTGGCCCCTGCCAGTCTCCTGTATATAAAGCACTCCTTCCCTTTCCTTTTCTGTCTATAGCTTGTTCTTTTCGTTATAACAATTGATAGTCGTTCATACCTTTTAGTCCCTCTCCCTGAGATCTACGGATCGAGATCCCTGTTCGCCTTGAGTTGTTACAACGATCCCAATACAGGCGCCAGTGATAGCTGTTTGTAAGGTATCAAATACGAAGATTCTAAGAAAAGGTGTAACTTCTGCTGGAACTGCTCTTACATAACCATAACTAGTTCCAGGGTCCTAGCTAGGCGAACCAATGAGCATTCGCAATTGTGGCGCGACACTGTCAGTGATACCAGAATTGGTCAGTGCGTTGTGCGCGTGATCTCTACGAAGGTACAGCGGTCAATTGTTGTCACTACGCTAGCTAGGGTACCGCCCTTGTCGCCACCACCTTTCCTAATAGAGTAACTGATTCATAATCTCGCGATCAAGTGGTGATGGTGTTTTGGAATCAACACTGACTGGTTATTCAGAATGTCGACGATTTACAGCGGACTCGTATTGCCTACTATAGAGCCTAGTATTTTCTATGGCCAGCCACCTCCTCCACGCGTAATTGCTGAGTCAACACGTATACAACGTCTAGAAGTACGCGTTTTACGCGATATAAATTGGACATATCTTGACATTTATCATCGTACGGGATTCACTTTACGACAGATTCGATACGCACGCCGCAAACAAGCTATTCCACAAAAAAAGACCGGTAGAAAGCCAAGTTTAACTACAGTGTCACGGTCCTCAATATCGCACCAGACGCCCATTGGTTCGCTTACCAGCTCGCCTATGGCGGTCACGTGGCCATGGTCTTTATGTTAGGGATGCCACAGCAACAGCTACACCTTTCCTCCTTAGTTTAGTATTCTCGTAATTGAAGCACCTATTCAGCGCCCTTACAGGCCATAGGATCGTGATCGTGACATACAGCTCAAGTTGAAGAACTAGTCGAATTTGTATGTGCTTTAAGAACAAATCGACGTATGTCGTATGAAAAACTTGCAGAAGTTCTCGATTTTAGAGTCAAGAAAGACGCTATTCGTACTGCGTTAGCAAAAAAAAGATATTTTCGACGTATTGCTTTTCGCAAGTCACCTTGTTCCGAAACAAATCGTCGAAAACGACTTGATTAGGCTGAAAAGCATAAAAATTAAACAATGGAACAATAGTATTCTGTATTATAAACCGACGAGACTTAGATTGCAAGCGGAAAACATACTAGAACCTGGGTTTGTAACAACCAGGGTCGGTTTAAGACGGCCATCGTGACAGCCTAACAGCCAGCCGAAGGCTTTTCAGCTGTAGTACTTTCAGGGCTGCAAGCGGCACGCTCCGCCCATGGCCAGCCACAGGCTTACAGCTAGAGCTTTCTGAACAAAGCAAGCTTGAGTTTTTCTTTCCATGTTAAACTTACAAGCATACTTATAATCAATTCATCACTATTGCAACTACATCGCTAGCCACATATCCTTATCTGTTATATTGCAAATCCCTCCTGCTGCCCTCTATCTGTTACAGTTAGCTTTGTTTGCACATGAAATAAATCGGTGCTTGAAGTCGGCGAAACTTTTCGAGCTTGTTATAGACAGCTTGTAGTATTTTTTTCGCTGCTCGATTTGCTTATTAGCATTCACGAGACTTATGCTAAAAGTCTCGAGCATCTCGTCTACTGTTTCGTAGCGTACGGGCGATGTAACAACCGGTATGCCCAAGGTGCGACACGGAGGCCATGGCACGGGATCAGGAGGCTGATGAACAGGGTATGAGGGGTTTCAGAGCCGATACGGAGGAGAGTCGGAGTCGCCTATATAAAGGGCGTGCTCCAACTCTCTACAGTTGTTCCTCATGTTTTTGTATCCTTCGTAGGTAGACCTATAAGGCAATCACTATCAGCCTATTGTACGCACTCCCATATGCCTCTATTCTAGCCCGTGATTCCTTGCGTCGTTACAAAGCTTACGAGCCGCGACTTTTTCGAAAAAAAGAAAGTGATCGAGCGCTGCTGTAAGTCGTCGAGAGCTTCTCGAGCTTCCGGTACGATATTCTAACCTTCGTAAGTTTAACAGATAGAGGGCAGCAGGAGGGATTTGCAATATAACAGATAAGGGTACGTGGCTAGCGATGTAGTTGCAATAGTGATGAATTGATTATAAGTATGCTTGTAAGTTTAACATGGAAAGAAAAACTCAAGCTTGCTTTGTTCAGAAAGCTCTAGCTGTAAGCCTGTGGCTGGCCATGGGCGGAGCGTGCCGCTTGCAGCCCTGAAAGTACTACAGCTGAAAAGCCTTCGGCTGGCTGTTAGGCTGTCACGATGGCCGTCTTAAACCGACCCTGGCTGTTACACTAACATCCCAGTTTCTGAACGGCAAGAAAACATGTTCCAGAAGCTAAAGCCAAGCTTTCAATTACAACTAGCTCCTATCCGCCGATCTACGCCGCTCACTTTTGCTAGCTTTTGTAGCCTGGCCCACGGTGTTTGCCAAAACTCGGTAACGGCCAATTAACGGCTTCGTACTCGCTAAGTGTCAGGCGCCAGGATGTCACGTGCTGAGGGGCAATGAAGGGGCTCGGTAAAGGCACTGAGACTTAGCATGTATGGGCACGTAGGGAGCCGCCAGGGGTTCGGAGGGTATAAGTAGGGGACTCGGGACGTAGTAGAGAGGGTAGAGATTAGTCTTTGTTCAATATAAGTTGATTTGTGCCACACTACTCCAGCACTTTACATTCTAATCTCTCTTCAACGAAGTGTAGTTCGGCACGAGTCAAAAGAGTATCGTACTCGAAACGCCATGGTATTAAAAGGAAAAGAGAAAGCAGCTGGATCTGCTTCTACAGCTCGTCGACCTATCACTCGATCTTCTACAGAGAACCTGAGTCCTGACCCATTCCTAATCACTGGTACAATCCGCGTGCACAGAGAACTAGAAGAGAGTCAACACTCGGAGAAGATCGAAGACGAAACGCTCCAAGAACGACAAAAAGACGATGACGTCGTCGGGGACACACAAGATACACTGGCTCACGAGTTATCTCGTGTAGCAGACTTTCAGAAGGAGATACGTCAGGCGGAGCAACGCAAAAAACAAAGACTAGAATCAAGCAGTGCTGCCAGAAAACTTGAAAAGTCAGGAAACAGCGAAAGATTTTGGAGGAGAAACTACGTGGCCTGAGCGACCTCGAGAAAAGCTAAGTGTAGGAAGTAGGGGTTTACGGATCCACTGTCAGAAATGGGGTTTATCAGGCAAGAGGAATCAGTTAGAGGATCTGTGAAGGTATCACGGTGATGGAAATACAGGCTTGTATGAGCGTTATTCATTAATGTTGATATCTACAGTTCTGAGCTGTAAATGAGGGGAAGATGTTTCTAGCTCCTTGGCCTACTTACGTAAGCCGATTCCTGACATCCACATACGACCCACCAGGTCACGTGGTCCGCACAAACCCCATTTTGTAGAATCTAGAGTAGAACCTAATACAACAACAATTACCATATCCACCAAGGGCAAGAGCGTAGCCTACAGAGCTACGCCCGTTGCCCCGTGGAAGGTAAGGAGGAGGCATACCAACATGAAGTTAGTTGCAAAAACTGTGGATTTAAAATCAGAGCTGCTGAGTCGAAAAAGCATGGAATTTCTATTCTCACTTCGTACACTATACTTGTGGACCTGCTACTCATTTTCAGGCCAGAAATATGAATAGTTTGGAGTTTATTGTCCCTTGTCATCGTGCAGCGATTCTGGATCATCCTAAAATCACTGCGCGAGCGATTCAGTCCGCAGAAAGACTTCAATATTACCACTAAATTTCATATAAGCAAGCGTATCGCGTGAAGCAGCAAGTGCTCGAAGAGCTGTATGGCAACGAGTCAGCTTCATTTGCAAAATTTCCAGCGTATATGGATCAATATTGCGATTATACTAACGGCGGATACCGAAAAAGTAAAGTATCGATTACGTGAGAGCTTGATAGTAGTCGATTCCAAGCTGCTTTTTTTCTGTTTTCATCCACTGCATAAAGCTACTCGTTATTTACGCAATTTCTACGCTATCGACGGTATTTACGCTAAGTCTCAATATCGTATGATGCTTTTGATCTGCTGTGGAATCGATGCCAACGACCGCGTGCTCCCTATTGCCTGGGGATTAGTACCTATTGAAAATGAGGAGTGGTGGACCTGGTTTCTAGAACACTTGAAAGAAGCTTTTCCTGCAAGCGTAATCAACTCTGGATTGACTTTAATATCTGATCGAAAAAAAGGCATGGCAAGCGCTGTAGAGCAAGTATTGCCAAACGCGACTCATCTTCATTGTTGCCAGCATATCGCAGATAACTTACAGTAACGATTTGGCAATAAAGTTCGACCTTTTTTTTGGAGAGCATGCCGAGCCAAAACCGACTCTTAGTATAAAGCAGAAATGATAAAAATACGGGAGGTTAGTCGCCCTGATTTTGATTACTTTTGCGCAATCGACAAAACCTTGTGGACTAAAGCTCACCGCCAAGTGCCTTGCTTTGGGCATAATACTTTTAACATTGTTGAGTCGATCAACTCGCTCTGGAATGAGTTGAGGCATCTGTCACCTTTTCATTTAATTCATGGAGTATACAGCTGGTGTATGACAACAATTCATGACCGGTCGAAAGAAAGCAAAGCTCAGAAATTCGACGTTATTTGCGACGTTCCTATAGCGAAATTCAATGGTCGACTGTACACTTCGCGACGATTTCGTGTATACCTTTCCGACGAACAGACTTGTCAAGTTGAAGATTTAGAAAGCAGTTGTAAAAAGATTGTAAAGCTAGGTGACAACAACGAATGCGAATGCCTTGATTTTCAAGAATATCAAGCACTTTGCTCGCACGTATTGCGGCTGCGAGATTCTTTGGGAAAGTCCCAATTCAGTTGTTTGCAGTGCAATATCAAGTCGACCGATATATTAATCGGCAAATATCTCATATACCACAAAAAAGTGGCCATATATCTGATATACCATAGTTTTTTTGACGAATATCTTATATACCACTTTTATGGTATATGAGATATATGTCAACAAATGTGTGGTATATCAGATATTCGTCAACACTTACTGTAAAGCCTGTAATACACGCTGGAACGACTTGCACTACAGCGACACACGCTGTAACAACATACACTGTAGTAATACTACACACGCTATAACAATAGTATTAATATAGTTTGTATTGTATAGTATATATTGTATTGCTACAGCGTGTGTTGCATTACTACAGCGTGTCGCTACAGCATGTGTCGTTACAGCGTGTATCGCTACAGCATGTGTCGTTACAGCGTGTGTCGCTACAGCATGTGTCGCTACAGCGTGTTGCTACAGCGTGTATTGCTACAAAGTGTCGTAACATACGCTATAGCAATACAATATATGTTATAGCTACATAATACATATTGTAGCAATAAAATACATACTGCAGTAATACACTTTATAGTAATACTATTGCTATAACGTTCGCTGCTGCGTGTGTTGTATTGCTGTAGCGTGTCGCGACAAAATAATGGTATATGAGATATATAAGTGTTTCTTATATACCATCATTTAGTCAATAAATATCTCAAATACCATACATTTGCGCCAAGAAACAAAAGATGGTATTTGAGATATTCGTCAAAAAAAGTATGGTATATCAGATATATGACCACTTTTTTGTGGTATATGAGATATTTGCCGTATTAAATAACTAGTCAATCTCAATAAAATCTAAAGTAGAATCAGACTCAGTAGCTTCTTCTCTATCTTCTTCTGTGCTTTCAGCTTCTCCAACTTCCATTTGTGCTTTCCTAATCTTTTCAATGTCTACAAATTTGGAATTCGGACTAGTTTTGACCTTCTTGCGTTTCCTAGGTCTAGCTTTCTCTAATTGAACTTCCAAAGACTGTATTTTGAGGTTACGGTCTGCTAGAACACTTTCTTGCTCTTCGAAACCCTTTACAATTTTCCGAAATAAGAGCTTTTGAGTAGAATGATCGTTTTCTCCAAGCATTTGGAACCGAGTTGCATAAGCTTTGAGTTCAGTCGATTTTTTAGGCGTAGACCATATGACTTGTAAAGGATCGATTTCTAAGCGTTTATTAGAGCTTTGAGTAGCTTGTGGAGTGATGCCTGAAGTGTTTTTATCCGAATTGCTGTTCTCCAAAAGTAAAGGGCTCATAAGGGATTTGGCTATAGATTTTGGCCATAAACCGGTTGCTTTCCACCCAGCTTTAATAATCTTAGCGGATAAAGCTTCTATTCTAGCCTTTTGATAGCAATCAAGAAAGTTTTGCTTTCCAATTGGGCTAGAATCAGTCAAAAGAGTCAAATATCCGACTTCTTTCCGGTAGTGACTTTTGAGAGAAGAAAAAACCGATAAATCCAAAGGTTGAAGAACATGTGAAGTGTGTGGAGGCAAAAATAAAAGGTGTACATTATGCTGGTAGCACAAATACATGAATTCAGTGGTTTCGTGACTTCCGTGGCTATTTGAAATAAGAAGTCTAGGTTCGGTAGTGTCGGTTTGAGGAAGAAACACTGTTTCGAGCCATTTTATAGCTGTAGAGTCTGAAGTCCATGCATTCTCAGTAGCTGTAAACTTCCAGCTTTTGTATTGAGTGAGGCTTTTAGGAAACTATTGTTGTTGAACTGATTTTCCTTTAAAAATCACTAAAGGAAAAAGGGCTTTTCCGGTAGCTGAAACGCACTTAATAAATGAAGTCCAAGCACGAGAACCAGGCTGTTTCTTTTGAATAGAACGTTTTTCAGAGCTTCCAACTACTAGCCTATTTGCTCCAAAGCTTTCTATAATACTTGATTCATCTATATTCCACCGATTTTCCGGTTTAATGTTTTGAATTTGAGGAAGTGAAAGCAGCTGGAACCAAGACTTAATTATAGGAATTGTAGCATTATTGACACGTGCAGAATCGATATTCCGGAACCTTTTAGTCCTTAGAATAGGGTTGCGTCGTAGGAAAGCTTGAATCCACCGTTTGCCTAGTGATTTGTAGTCTCCTTTAAGAACTAGAAGGCGCTGAGCAAACTCTTTAATTTGACCATGAGTTAAAGGAACACTTAAAGCTTCTTGAGTAAGAACCCAATTAGATAAGTGATCCTCTTGCACTTTCGATAGTCTCTGCTGACTTTCTGCCGCAAGAATATGGTTTTCACTCCCTTGGTTGCGATTTTGTAGTGTACTAAAAGGAACACCCCATTCTCGGCTGGCTGACTTAATAGACTTCCCATTTCTGACATCTTTAAGAGCGTTGAGTAAGTCGTCTTCTGTATAATGATGCATAATTGCTTTGAGATGCTAAATCTAAAATATAGAGCAATTTGGAGTACAATTGGAATAATAATTGATTATTTCGTGGAAAGAGCGGTCTGAAAAATCGCTTATTTTGGCCGATCGGAATGGGGGGGGGGGTATCGGAATGGGGGTGCACGGACTTACCAACACATACCTATTTTTAACAGCTACTTCCTTCAAGAAGATTTTGACGGCACCGAGCATCTCGGTGTGCTGTCTTTGGCCTCGAATGGATTTGCTACGGATCAAAACAGCACGCCTTCATGGATTCCCCGTTGGGACAAGAACACAGGCTCACCCCCTATTCTCGCTGGCAGCTCTCTTCGTTCTAGATGGGTAGCAAGCAAAGGCCAACGGACAGTGTTACTAGAGACGGGTGATAAGACCCGTCTAGTCTTACAAGGCTTGAGAATTTCGACCATCACAGAATTCGTCATTAGCCAAGACAGCAAACACGGGAATGTTTATTTTGCGATGGAAGTATGGGACGCCAAAGCCAGCAAGCTGAACTCATACAACGATATTGACACGCTCAAAGAAGCTTTTGCTCAGACGATTACCGCGGGATATAAACACTTGGAACATCAGGAAGAATCAATCGATTCATTCCATAAAGCTGATCTGGATGCCTATTTGAGTCACTGTGAGTTGCTGAAAGGTGAGTCGGGCAATATCTGTGGGAGTTTTTTCGATCCCTCTCGAATTGCGTTTCCCGGAGCAGGCAGGTTTGCAGCATGCACCCAGCCTCGTGTGGGTGTAACGGGACGTTACTCCTTTATCTTCACATCTAATGGACAAATGGGACATGGCCCTGAAACTGTGCAGGTGATGTGCTATGTGTACTCTTCGGCCAGAGGCTTCCCTTTGTTCTAAGGCTGGTGGAAGACGAATATGAGATAGTCGGGGAATGTTTTGTATACGACCTCATACACGGAGAGGCTATCGACGAGTGGAAAGCTGAAAGGCTGGTTGAGGAACAGATTTTGCTTCGATAAGGACAAAGATCTATCATTTTATCTATTGAACTACATGCGACGCTGTTACTAGAGTGCCGCCGATGATCCTCGAATATGGCTCGGATATCGTCAGCACTCCACAATCCTTCAGTTGGTCATCGCTCATTAACTGTGTTGCACCTCTCACTGCTTCCGGATATTCAATTGAAGTATTGAAAGGTTTTATACGTCCTGGGAGCTGTGGCGTGTTCCGCAGTTCCCGCTGAGCGATTCGTGTGGCCCTCTGCATGTGATAGACTTTGGTATTACTGCTTGACATTCACTGTGATGGTGTCCCACTTAAGCAACCTTAGCACAAACTTGCGGTTGCGTGAATGAGTACGCATTGTGCCTATTTCCTGACATCTACTGTGGTGCGATTGTCTATTGAATGAATTCATTGATTTTTTTTAACTACAGTGGACGAAGAAGAACTGGTGCTATATAGAGCACGACAATGCTAGAATTTAGCCTCGATGTTTCTGCCCAAACTTGCGCCTTTTTTTGGGGGGGGGGGGGGGGGGGGGACACATGCAGTTAATTAGTAGTAGGTTCAATGAATAGGATGCTATTTACACAATTGTTGCCGTCGCCAGTGTCCCCATGTCAGTACCACCAATATCAACATGCCCAAGATACCAGCTACACACCCCGATTCGACGGTATGTAGGATGCTCGCTGTCTCCTTGTTCAGTTGGCACAAGGCCGAGACAAAGTTGATTATTATGCTCAATGCCAACCAATAAGCAGAACATCTCCGATGGAAAATCGTCGTTAGTGTCAGGGAACCAGGGCTCCCAGCAGTCGGTTGTGCGCCCCTGCGGCGACAACCGTCTCTGCGATAACCAGTTGACATATACACGAGGTAAGCCATCGAATTCGTCACCCTTAGAATCCGTAAGCTCCTCTGCATCGAGATTTGGATCATTTCGCTCTGGCGGAGGTCCAGGACTCAGAAATACTCGCCAGCCTAGATATTTGGCAAGTCTCCAGCCGGAGTAGTACAGGCATCTACCGTTTTCTTTATCGCGCGTGTAAGCTTTCACCATGTAGCCTTTGACAGTGATTGCGTCCTCCCGCACATCTAATAAGGTGACGAGAGACTGGAATGGCCCACCATGACTACCCAAGTCGCTCATGTCGTCATCAGGACTTCTGTGAGGTCCGATACTTCTGTAGTCTATTGTTCCAATAACTGATGCCCAGGACCACGATGGAGCACGGAGGACGACAGGTCTCTTAAGTCGAAGATCTGGATGCTCTATAGTGTGCACCCACCAAAGTAAATGTCTTGCCAGCTCATTCTTCCAGACCCCTGAGACGGCATTGTCATGAACCCAACCACCCACGAGAGAAGCGAGCCCCTTGATCGCAATGAGTCGGTCTGTTTCTTGCGTGAGACCTCGCTTCGTGAATTCTTCCACAGCTTTTCGCCACAGCTCATAAGCCAATCGTTTTCCCTCCTTTGTGAGTTCCTGCCCTTTGCCGTTATGCCTTGCAACAAAGGACTTCAGCTTTTGCAAGTCTTCCACGGAGAGTCCATTCTTCACTTGTTCAAATTTGTTCACGGGGGCCGAAATTCCGCCCGGCCAGGACTCAGATGCATGAGCCGTAGCACAGTCCCAAAATAACTCGCTGCTGGCGTAACTCAATACGCGTGGCGACAGGAGCTGCTCTTGCAAACACCAGCCTCGTGTATCGAGTTCACCGGATGGCCGAGCACGCGCCTTTCTCGAGAAATAGACGAACGGGTGGTTGTAATCGAAATATCCAGGTTTCATATCCAGGCTTTGTTTTCGCCTATACGGTCGCGGGTTGTATTGCCGCCTCCGAAAAATGCCATCACCTTCATTCGGTCCATCAATTGCTGCAATTGTAAGAATGGAATTTCGATAGATACTATCCATCCTCGAAGCTTCGCGGGTCCAATCTTCGGCGTCATCTTGGATGATTGCGATCGCATCTACCCAAAGGTATCTTACGCCTAGAGTACGTGTGATTATAATGGCATCCTGGATCGTTTTCGGCAGCTGATCGACGGGTATTTTTCTACGCAGCTCCTCGATATTTGAACGAGTGGTAGCGAAGAACGTGTGAGCATGCCATCTGTAGCTCAAAGTACAATAGACACCGCGCTCATTCTCGCTACTCACGCACAGGCGCACAGTTTGGTCTTGTTCATTGCCAACATCCAGAACTCTGCTCGGAAGCTTTGAATTGCGAGCCCCGTGCGAACAGCCCGGATGTTGAGTCAGGCATTTGTGAAGCCAGTATGCTGCCATTGCAAACGCAGGTTTGGATCCAGTATCCGCATCCTGCCATGGCTCAATATGGTCAAGGAGTGAGAGTAGTTCTTCTGTGATGGTTGGCTGCCATGACACTCCCTTCCGGTCAGAAATGTCTTCATAGATTGTGACCACAGGCTCAAGGGTTGCCCAATTCTTCGTGTTCTCTTCTCTTTCGAGTTGCAGGTTCGACAAATTAGTAAGTAGAGAATCATCATCCTAAGTCGGGTTAGATTTAAGCCGGACAGGAGTCTCCATGCGGTTACAACTCACAGATTGCCCCAGAGTGGCAGTAACAGAACGGCAGAGGAGACATCGTTTCAAGAAGGGTGTATCAAATGACCCATTTCCTCTCCATCGAGCAACATTTTCATTCTTTTGCTGAAAGGTCTGACTGTTTCCCTTTCTCAATTTTTCACAGTCAACACAGTGCCTAGGTACTTTGTGCTCCCTCAATTTAGAATTTTTCAAGCTCAAATTTTCAAGCGTAGAGATAAGCGTCTCCGGTTCCCGAATGAGGATGTCTGAAGTGAAGACCCATTCCGGTAGGTTGCCCAGATCCAAAGCAGTTGCATGGCCTGCACCGAATTCTATGAGCGCCCAAAATGGCCCTTGTTGCTGCTTGTCACATGCAACATCCAGAGGCGTCCTGCCTATTTTGTCTTTGATTTTGAAATCGGCTCCTCTTTCGAGTAACAGCCGACTCATATTCTCGCTTCCAAGGAAAGCGGCCTGATGCAACGCTGTAAATCCAGCCTGTAAGTTATCGTATGCGCCTTGGTTCGCAGGTCCGCGGTTGATTTCGTAGGAGACAGTGAGTTTAATAACGTCGTTAATGTCTGCACCCTTGTCGAGCAGGTCCCGAACAACGTCTCTATTTTCTGCTGACACAGCACCATGGAGCGCCGTCTCGCCGCCTTCATTGCGTGCGTGGATGTCAGCTCCGTATGATAGAAGGAGGGGGACTAGATTATCTCTACAGCTAACGGCTTCGTAAAGCACACTGGTCCTAACATTCTGCGAGAACTGCGATAGTATTGACTCGTGCGGGTACAGGACATTAATATCCTCGATTTTATCGAGGAGCTCTCTGAGATCATCCTCCTGAAAGCCGGTCCTCAGCGACGTGACCAGTTTATATTGCAGCTGGGCTTGGGAGTCTCCTTCTTCGGGAGCATATGGACTCGGACCCATGTTGAATTCGTCTTTCTGCAGAAATTGGGATGCCTATGCAACGTGAGAAAGGAGACCGTTGAATAGGAAAAGTGGGGAGCTGATGGCCCCGCAGCTGTTGCTTCTTGTGCCTGGCGGTGTAAAGGGTTTCAATACACTGACTCCGGGGGTCAGTTTAGAGCTGACTAAGCCCGACACCCCACCACCAAAATGATCCCGCGTCGCGTTCAGCATTCACTTGCACCGTAATTTTGGGGGAGTGATACACGTCCTCCCCCCCTTACTATACGTCCTCCCCCCCCTGTAGCTATTTTTGTAATAGGCAAGCGGTGTAAAGAGCAGTCAAGGCACAAAATTGTAGTGAGAGATTGGCTGTAAAATTTCGTACCGTAAGTCCCCCCTCCGGAAGTCGGCACCCCCCTGTGGTCGTCACCTCGCTTAGCACACCGCAATTTGAATACCCACCTTATTAAATCTAAATAACTTTTTCATCTTTTGGTAGAATTATCTCAAATTTGGCAGTCTTTTGGATCTCATGATGAAGCCCAAATACACTGAAAGCGATTTGCAATTAGCATTATTTGCTATTGAAAAAGGCATGACCCAAGTAGAAGCTTCCAAAACTTACGGTATACCACGAGGGACACTTCGAGATCGATTAAATGGCCGCACCTCGAGATTAGAAGCTCATGCGCATGAGCAAAAGCTTTCCTCTAATTAAGAAAAACGTTTTACGGATTGGATTCTTACTCAGGAAGCTTTAGGCCTTGCACCTACACACGTGCAAATTAGACAGCTAGCCGGCCGGATTCTTTATGCCCGTGGAGATGAAAAACCACTAGGAAAACGTTGGATGGATGGCTTCAAACGTCGTAATTCTATTCTACAGACCAAAAAGCACTTCTATATTGATTCTGCACGTGTGAATGGTGCTACGACCGAAATTATTTCAAAGTGGTTCCAAAAACTGGCTATTCCTTGCATTCAGGCTATAAAACCGGAAAATCATTGGAATATGGACGAAGCTGGTATTATGGAAGGACTTGGTGATAATAGGCTAGTTCTAGGAAGCAAAGAAAGACGCTTTATTTAGAAGAAAACACTCGGTTCTAAAGCTTGGACTTGTAACAACTCAAGCTGAACAGGGATCTCGATCCGTAGATCTAGGTAGAAGGACTCAGAAGTGTGAACAACTATCAATTGTTATAACTAAGAGAACAAGCTACAGGCAGAAGAAGGAAAGGAGAGTAGAGCTTTATATACAGGAGGCTGGCCAGGGGCCAGTGTAAGCGAGCCCTGTAGGGTCAGTCGCCAAGCTCTGGGATGCCGAGCCCTGTAGCAACAGGGGCCAAGCTCTACCGAGCTTTGTGGTGTCTGGCGCCAAGCTCGAGATAGGGCCAGGGCCGTGACACTACAGGCTTACAGCTACAACAATTACAGGCATACAGCTACAGCAGCCGCAAGCTTACAGCTAACTTATCGTTGTCGAATACACAATAAAAAGAAATGATTTCAAAGAAAGAATTATTTGAATTCGATAGCTTGTGGGTTATACAGTATTTTATTTTAGTATTTTGGCAGCAAAACAGTGGTATATTAAATATCTGCTGACAAAATAATGGTATTCCAGAAAGATAGGCAGTATATATGTGTATTTCTGGGATACCACCATTTTTTGGAAGCTATCTCATATACCACCGTTTTAAAAAAGTGGTACGTTGAGAAAGTGTTGGAACGCATGTAACTAGTCACGTGAAGAGTTGTGGGTCCCTTTCGGGACCTACAACCTCTTCGCGACACGTAGCTTAGAACCAACAATCAAGACTTATCCAACAACCTCAACGAGCATTACGCATGAACACATGCGGCTGTGCCCTCAGGTTAAAGTATAGGCAATATCTATGACCCGGGTATTCCGACAGAAAGCCTCCAAATAAAGTGGTGGTATCCGAGAAATATGGGCACTTTTCGGTGGTATCCCAGATATTTGCCGAAAAAAAACCCCCCTTCCGATCCCGACCCGCTATACTTTGTACACACCACAATATTCCAGCTTTTTCCATCGGTGCACGCTTAGGCTTGGCACTGGTACTTTTAAGAATTTGTTAGTATTTTACATAGATTTTTGGCATTATAAACATTGCAATACGCCCAGTGCTATTTTATTTAGTACAGGTGATTATTAAAGCATCAGAACCTGTTGGTATCACTCTCTGTGATACCTTCTTCGTAATGATGACTTGCAATAGCTTAAGTCGGTTACCCACGGGGCACGTAGCACCGCGATCTCAGCGCAGTGCTATATATGCTCGTTGTAGGTGGTTGACTTGTTCTTGATTGTTCTAAGTTACGTCCTACGAGCGAGAACTTAAATACATTCAGGCGGTGGCCTGTGCGTCATAGGACGTTCACATGACTTTATACCAACAGAACCTTATATATTCTCTAGTTTGTTGAGGGCTTGCAAAGAACTTTCGGCGTGACGCACGGACGTAAAAGGCTGAAATTGTAACAACACAAGGCGAACAGGGATCTCGATCCGTAGATCTCAGGGAGAAGGACTCAAAGGTGTGAACGGCTATCAATTGTTATAACGAAGAGAACGAGCTACAGATAGAAGAAGGGAAGGAAAGCAGTGCTTTATATACAGGAGACTGGCTAGGGGCCGGTGTAAGCGAGGCCTTGGGGTGTCAGGGTCGAGCCTCAAGGAGCTCTAAGCGAGATAGGGCAGGGCCGTGACACTGAACGACCGAAGCCGATAACACGTTAAACCACCTTAAGGCTACTTATGACGCGTACACGCCAAGACCGTCTAGTAAGTGAATCTCCGCCCTTGCCGCCAAGAGCAGCCGAAGCTCAACAGTCAAGATCCGCTACAAGTAGGAGATCTGGAGATCTTACCAAGTATAGGACATCCAACGCTGCTGTCACCAAAAAGCGACAACCCGTCGGATCGCTTTACGGCCGTCCATAATGCGTTACACACCAGGTAGGCCCTCCAGCAGTTGAACCTCCGCTCTTGCCGCCAAGAGCAGCGCGAAAGCATAACAGACAAAGTAAGCTACGGGTAGGAGATCTCATCAATTATAAGACAGGTTTCCAAGCTCAATGCCCCTTGCCAGCTATGATTCGAAGAAGTGTAAGGTAGTTACGTTCGACAGTTGGCAATTAGAACTGAAAGGTGAAGCTCAGGTTACCTCGGCTCTGCGTTGCAGCTCAGCTTGTTACTTCGTACGCAAAGGGCGAGGAGCCGAAGGAGTTCGAGCATTGTAATAAACTGCGTCTGTATTACATACGGGCTACGCTATCCCCCATACTGCTATGAGAACAAAAGACTCAGTTCCATATGGGTCAGGGTGCAAAGAGCGGAATTGCGCAGTGATTTGTTCACAATGCCAAGAAATGGGCTAAACGATGCAAGAACGTATTTTTAATGAGGAAAAAATCTACATAGTTTGCCTTCACAGCTCTTCAATAGATAAACCAGCTTCCCTATGCAATAGGCTGCACTTTTCCTATGCAATCGCCCTTTTGCGATATGAACAAGACTTGAAATGCTGTGCTGAAATGGCTACTCTCCCCGGCGTATTTATATTCAGCTAACATCTGGACGATCTTTTCGTGCCCTTTTTCAGAAGCAGCCTGGAGAGCATTGCCGAACACTCCGCCTTGAGCGTTGATATCGGCGCCATTGTCGAGCAGCATCTGGACAATTTTCTCGTGCCCTCGTCCAGAAGCAGCATAAAGGGCATTGCCATACTCTCTGTATTGAGCGTTGACATCGGCGCCATTGTCGAGCAGTATCTGGACGATCTTTTCGTACCCTTGTCCAGAAGCAACCTGGAGAGCATTGCCGTACCATCCGCTTTGAGCGTTGATATCGGCGCTATTATTGAGCAGTATCTGGACGATCTTCTCGTGCCCTTGTTTAGAAGCAGCCTGAAGAGCACTGCCGTAGAATCCGCCCTGAATGTTGACATCGGCGCCATTGTCGAGCAGCATCTGGACGGCTTTCTCGTGCCCTCGTCCAGAAGCAGCATAAAGGGCATTGCCATACTCTCCGTTTTGAGCGTTGACATCGGCGCCATTGTCGAGCAGCATCTGGACAATTTTCCCGTGCCCTTGTCCAGAAGCAGCACGAAGAGCATTACTGTGCCCTCCGTTTTGAGCGTTGGCATTGGCGCCATTGTCGAGCAGCATCTGGACGACCTTTTCGTACCCTTTTTCAGAAGCAGCCTGAAGAGCATTTCCATACTCTCCGCCTTGAGCGTTAACATCGGCGCTATTATCAAGCAGCATCCGGACGATTTTCTCGTTCCCTTCTTCAGAAGCAGCCTGGAGGGCACTGCCGTAGAATTCGCCTTTGGCGTTGACATCAGCACCCTGCCTTATTAGTTCTTTAACTTCATATTTTAGGCCCCCAATCGATGCGTTGTACAAGGCATCTGCTGGTCCCCCTTTTCGAGATGGGGAACCCCCAAACGCCAGATCCGGGTCACATAGGCGATACCAGTTAGTATATGGCATTTTATGGCGAAGGAACAAGTCCATAATTAGTCTATGTAGTTCCTTATCTTCTATTTTACTCATGGCAGCATGGCGCATCCAATACCGTGCGCAATGCTGTGCCAAAGGGAAGGCTTTCTGATATCCTGCACAAGAATATCTTGGTCCAAGTGTAGCAAGTATGTTAGGCACACTTTCGTGATTGAGGCTCTGGCAGCACTTTCCTGAAGATATTGCGTAAAACTTTCCTCAAGCCGGCCGAATGTCAAATATTCCTTGACTGAGAAATGCGCTAGCTGAAGCTTCCTTTTCATTTCCTTACTGTACTTACTAGTAGTTCTGGTTTCAATTGTCACCATGCTAGAGCAATACCGCGTGATCTCCGTTGGCTCAGGCATTCTATTTTTTGGATTAAACCAAGGACTGCATCCTGCCTGTACTGTTAGTGCATCAACAGCATCTTCAATGGGGTTACAGTTGGGCCAGGCTAGAAAAATCTTGGCCCAGGCCAGAAATCGTTGCTTTGAGAGCTCAGCCAGGCTAGAAATCCCACCCCGGCATGTGCCAAGCTTAAAATAAGCCACGCGGAGAAAACTTGCTTCGCGTTTTGTATAGCGACGCGTACAATATAACTTTTGAACTTTGAAATAAAGCGTTACAACTTTGTATTTTTGCGTTGCTTAACTGATTCGACTATTAAAACTACTACAAGTAAATTTGTAAATAAATAAATAAATAAATAAGCTTAGTGTAAGTAAAAGCTTTTATGAATTATATATTAAGCATATGCTGAACATATACTAAACATATACTAAACATATGCTACGGATATGCCAACTGTTCTGCTTATTATAATAGTCTTTTTCTAGTAAAAATAAATGCTAGGATATACTCTGCATATGCTGAGCACATGCTTACAATATATTATATTTTACACGCTAAGCCTATGTTGTACATCTGCCAAGCATAGTTCTAACCAGATTTGGTTTTTCGCTTAAGTTCATCCAGGCTAGAAATGGTTGCACAAAGAGTTGAGCCAGGCTAGAAAGTTTCTTGGCGATTTGCCAAGGAAATTTCTAGCCTGGCCCAAGATTTTTCTAGCCTGGCCCAACTGGAACCCGATCTTCAATTTGCAGCGGTCGCTCGGAGAACGTTAAAATTTGGAGAATCCTTATAGCACTTTGCTTGTATTCATAAGGAATGGCACGAAGGGTTCGAGCGTACGTGTCATCCAATGTCTTCGGTAAGGATGCAAGGGCCTTTTGAAGAGTAGGATAATCCAGGCAGTTCTCTAAAGTGTCTAGCTGGCAAGTCGCCCATCGAAACCTGTAACTTCTTAGTCCTTTTATTTTAAAGAGAATTGAATGGTATATAATATCCGAACTCTTACATTCCGTCGGCCTTCTTCATGAGTTCGGTCTCAATCTCCTTTTGAATATCTGACCGCGACCGCCACCTTTTCAGACCGTCATTTTCCCTGACCCTGGTGCGAACATACTCACGGATATCATCAGTAACAAGGCCGCTTTTAATAGGGATCAGAGTCTTATTATGATCCCATTCGCTTATTGCCGATTCAATGTCTTGTTCTCGGCGACTTGTGACGAGGAGAGAAACGTTTGCGTACTTAGGGCTTACGACGCTTTTTATCCATGACAACAACCTTTCGGCCGGGGTCCCTTTCCTTGTACAACATTCGTCGAGGGCATCTAGTACAATACAGATTTCACCAGCTTGTTGTATCATGTCCAAGAAACTGGCACACAGTAATTCTGTGGTCGGCTGTCGATTTCCATTTCCGCAGGAGAAGAAAAGGGAATCTAATTGTTTTGAGTCTTCTCCCGCTTATAATAAAACTGGCTGATGAGCGAGCGAATCATACTTTCGAACGATTGTTTGCTGGTGTCATTAAAGTCAAAATAGAAGTAGAGGGTTGTCGGAGATTCGGAAGTCCTTTCGAGGTCATCGATAATAGCAGAGCTAAGAATAGTCTTGCCACATCCAGGTATGCCATAAAGCCATAGAAAGGAATTTCGCTGTGTCTTCCATTTCGCGAAGGCCTCGTTTCGCAAGAACCAAAGACCCGAGCCTTTGTGTCGTTGCTGCAGCGCTTTGGCCCAGTTTGTTGATGGATCTGGCGGCCGCAGCCAGCGTTCGATCTCTTGTCGCCTGTGCTCGATGCGCAAAGTATTGACATTGACACTCGCATCCTGGATAGTAATATGCATTTTATTTAGGTCTTTCTCAACTTGAATTCGGTTAACAAAATAATCCTTATAGTCCTTTAGTCTGACTAACCGGAGCAAAGAACGTCGCCCTCTTCTCAGCCCCGACCTTATTAGGAGGAATTCGGCGGAGAAGATCTTTCGCGTATGCAGCCGCCGCCATTGCCGCATACCCTTGCCACGTCTTGTTCTTGTGGGAGTCCGAGTAGTCGCATACACCGCGAATAACCAGACAGGGAAAGTGGTTCATTAGCCCTGCCGCTTCCATTTCAAAACACAGAACATCCTCTTCCGCTGCTAGTCTATCCCGAGTCAATGCATCCTTCATTAACTGGTTCCCCGAAGCAATCAGGCCGTAGTGAATTGTCGGATTATCCTCGTCTTCGGTCCGTTCATATCGCAACATCAAGCTTGATGGATTATCACCACAGACTGCCGCACAGAGTGCTTCATCGTTCGGAGGATGCGTGAATTGGGCTTGATATAGCCTATCCGTACTTGGTTCTGGTCGCTCGTACTTCCGTCGCAGTCTTCGCTTCTTCTCAAGAATTCTGTTGATCGCCACATTGAGTTGGTGGCCATCGCTTTCATACTGCGCCTTGAGTCCGTTCATTGCTGTTCGCAAGACCGTGGGTGGCAGGTTTAAGAACCCTGTAGTATGGAAACTCTGATCCTGTATCGTCTTGCCAAAGTCGTACTAGAACATGCCGCCCTTCCCATCGCGAGGAGCGCTGACCACGATGTCACCCAAACGGATATCACGCTGTCGAGTTGGCGCACCGCCTCGATGCCGACCATTAAACCAATTCTAATATTAGGAAAGCTGTGTAGCATGTCCCTCGCCACCATAGCTGCAGACGCTGTACCGTACTCGCCATCAGGCAAGACGGCAATAACAACATTGTGTTCCCCAATCTTGCCGAGTGTATAATCGTTATTATCATTGTCAGATACATATTCCGGTCGATCGTGCCTTTCGTCGAGAAAAGCCTGCGCAGCAACATACTCCGTACTTATAGCACAGATCCAGCCGACGGTATAGTCACCATTCGCCTTCCGCTGAATAGTGTCACTAGCGGGTGCCTGCGCATCATTGAGCGCTGTCTTCCTCCTTTTTTGAGCGCCGGTCGCAGGATCTTGGCTATGGTCAAAACTGAATACACGCTTCGACATTGTGTAAGGTAGCGAACGATTTGGGCCCTAATATCAATCGGAATACGCCAGTTTGGCTGGTTCACGCGATCGCTCGAATGGCTTGTGGATTTGAGGGCTTGGGAGGGCGAGGTTTGGACTGGTGTCCGATGGGTTCGGTCGGCCACGAGAGTTTAGTCTAACTTTCTCACAACGAAATCCAGCGGTCAATGTCGCTCGAGGAGCAGGAGAGTTGGCTTCCACTGAGGTAGAAGCGTTGAAATGGGAGAATTGATAGGGAATTAATCAAGAAAATAGAACATATGGGGTGTGGATTCAGCTGAATCTAAAGAGAGGTGGTGAGGGGCACACTGCAGCGCGGCTGAGTTGCATTGGCCATGTCATCTTCTTATGATTGGCTTGGGGCAGGCACATAGCACCAGAACAGAACGAAAAATAACGAAAAATGTTGGATCTTCACCGTGAGGCTCTTGCAGAGAGCAGCATAGATGGAAACTTTAACGATGACATGATATATATTTTAGGGTTTGTGATGGTATTGGTGTCTTACCTTCCACGGGGCAAAAGGCGTAGCTCTATATAATAGGCCACGCTCTTGCTCTTGATGGATATGGTAATTGTTGTTGTTGTATTAGGTTCTACTCTAGATTCTACAAAATGGGGGTTGTGCGGACCACGTGACCTGGTGGGTCGTATGTGGATCCGTAAACCCCTACTTCCTACAGTTTGGCACGGTCATGTCAGGATGAAAATTTTTGTGCACAGGGCCAGGGACGTGGCTCTATGCAAGATGCGAGGCTCTTCCTAGCAAGAACAGAATGATCGCTGCAAGGTAGGGGGTAAGAATCTAATTTCACCTTAACTTTATCTGCACTAAATCCTGAAAATACTGCGTCTTTGGGGAGATATACTCCCAGCGCCACCATTCATTCGTCCGACGTACCCAGCCGTAGCGCGGAATGCATCTCTGATCCATTGATCGTCCCGCTCCGCAGCTAGGGGCGGCCCAAAATCAGGCCCAAGAACAGTACAGCGGAACTCGTGATTGCACTAATCAATTCTGGCAGCTGCTCATTGTCAGAGTAGCCACTCAGCCAATCTCAAAAATTTGTAGCGTTCATGGCCACTAGTTCACTGCAGAGTTGGTGATTTCACTCTCTCCTCCTGCCCTAGTTACGGATGATGATATTATCTACAGTTCTAAGCGTAAATGAGGGGAAGAGATTTCTAGCTCCTTGGCCTACTTACGTAAGCCGATTCCTAACAGTCAGGAAGATCTTAAGCCCAGCCACGTTTCTGCGTACTAGCACCATTCAGGCTGATTTTATCCCTGCGTTCGCTAGCTCCACGGCCTAGTATGTCATACTCATATTATCAGGGGCGGACGACGAGCCCCCACCTCTACGTAGTATCCGCTGGGATCTCTTAGAGAAACAGTCTGGCTATCTCTGAGTGCCAGGAGGGGTTGGAGGGACGGCGTGGTAGTGGAACTGGGTTTGGGGGCTCAGTTTACGCGACGTGGTCACAACTTCAATGGTGGATGGAGAAATATGACTGGTGCAAATTTTCCCTCACCTTTGAAGAGATCGCGCTACTACGAGTGACATGATTGGTCCATATACACCACACAACGAATCCTCCTTTCAGTCCTGTCAACGTTTGAAACGAGGGTCATCTCTCAGCTGAACATTATTCGCAGCTGCCTAGATGAAATATAATATAGGCTATTGATTCCTTCCCATTCCTCTAAACTGTATTCTTCCAATGGAAACTACATATATCGATTTCCATACTGGTCCCACCTGTCTGTTCACTCAACTAAACCCTCAGACATGCCTTCTGCAGCACCAAACCTCTGCAATGCCTGCAGAAACCTCAATTTCGACACCCTCCTCGTCGCCCCCGACATCGAAGAGCGAGCAGCAGCGTACGACCGCTGGGAGCGCTGGCCGTACGCCAGCATGGGCTGGAACAACACTGAGCCCGAAGAGCGGCCGCCATGCCCCATTTATGACCCCAGCGAGAAGGCCGGCTACCAAATCTACCCATCTTTTACTGCCCTTCTCGAATCCGCTGAAAAGGGTTGTGAGCTATGCAAGGCTGTTTCTGTAGAAGTCCCAAGGTATTTGGCGGAGGCGGAGAAGGGCAATAGAATACCGTTTGGGGACAGGAATCCAGTGAAAAGTGTGCAGTGGAAAGATCTTCCTGTGCAGCTGAGTTTTCTGGGTGATGTGGAGAAGCCGGGGGCGGAGGTGTGGGTGAGCTTGCTTTGGAGAAGGAGCGAGGGTGGGAAGATTACGTATGTGCTTGCTGGTGCGTTTAGCGTTTGGATTGAGCCCAGTAAGTACTTACATCAAACTCGAAAGGAGACATGGCTCACTGGAGAAGACGATCCATTGCATTCGCCGGTTTTGTCTTGCGGAAGACCTATCCCAACTGATCCGTCATCAAGCGCTTCGATGCTGTTCGCTAAAAATTGGCTAGAGAAGTGTCATAATGAGCATCATCTCTGTGCGTATGGGCGGGAGAATAAGTTCCCAAGAAGACTAGTCGATGTTGGGCCGCCCGATGGTACTGAGGAACCACGATTAATTGAGACGCAAGATCCGAATATAACTTGGTGCACTCTCAGCCATACGTGGGGAGGGAAAGTGGCTCTCACAACGACAATGGCAACGCTAGAAGACCGCAAAAAGATGATTAAGATGAGTGAGCTCCCTCAGACGTTTCGGGATGCCGTTACCATTGCTCGGCGACTTGACATTCGATACCTATGGATAGATTCTCTATGGCAAGTTGCTCTAATCTTTCTAAAATAGAACAATTTGCTTAATAATTTTCTAGCATCATCCAAGATAGCAAATCAGACTGGATATCAGAGTCTCGCCGCATGGACGCTATCTACAAAAATTCCATCCTCACCATATCCGCAACGACCTCCAACAACAGCGAAGGTGGGATCCTAACTCCACGACGACAACAATCTCCACAAATCGGTGTCCACTTCCATAGTCAAAGATACAACTTCAGTGGTATCCTCTGGATCAGACATGTTCTTTCCCCTTTTGACCATGCCATAGAAGGTGATGAGAGTCCCTTGAGTCGTCGTGGATGGTGTCTACAAGAGCGAGTGCTTACGCCAAGAACTTTGCATTTCGGTACTGAGCAGATGTTTTGGGAATGTAGGACGATGCAGGAACCGGAGGGGCTGCCTGCCAAAGAGCAATATTACGGTGATCCGAATAGAGCTTCTATTGGATGGGAGTGGGAGATGAATAAGTTATATCTTGTTCCATTGGACAAGGCCAGAGAAGTGTTTCCTAACGCTGGCCAATTGCCAGAATTCAGTAACCTCCCTTTTCAAACGGTCGTCTATTGCGAAGAATCCAGCTAATTTTAGCCAGAGGACGGCCCAACCCGCCCAACAGGCGTAAAATTCCAAACGGACACCCACGGCCTCGTCCCCTCGCGCCTGTACCTCAGCTGGTACGGCCTTGTCGAGAACTTCACGTCCCGCAACCTCAGCAAATCAAGCGACAAGCTCATCGCCATCTCCGGTCTCGCATCAGAAATTCACAAACTTCTCGACAACGACACTTACCTTGCCGGGCTGTGGCGCAAGGACCTCCTCAATGATCTCTGTTGGTCGCCGCACTACGCCGTGGAATGCTTCCCTGCGGAAAGGTATCGCGCTCCGTCGTGGAGTTGGGCGAGTCTTGATGGGAGGGTTGGGTATCCGCATCACCATTTTAAGCGTAGTGGGACACCGGCAACGCCAATGGGAGCGCCGTACGACGAGGCTGAGATCCTTGATGTGGCTGTCTCTTCCCAAAGTCCCTTCGGGCCTGTAACAGGAGGGTATCTAAAACTCAAGACTTTCTTCATGAGTATCAGAATCAACACCAAAGCGTACTTCAATAGACCCGCTCCAACCAGCTTGTTGCAACAAGCGAACGCCCTCAAATTAGCGTTCAAGAGCTCATATATCTCGCGAAATGTCATGGAGAACGAAGATGGAAGCCCGCAATGGGTTAATAATCGGTATTTCAAGCTTGTTATTTTCTCCGAGCCGCATCCGTTTTACAATGATGAAACGATTGTGCCTTGGCGAGTTGATTCCAACGGCACGGCTGTGTTTGAGGAGAATGAGTTTGCGCTCAATCCAAGAGGGAAGTTAGAGTGTACGCTTGACCAAGTTTTTGATATTGAGGCGTTGGGCGGTACAGGAGCGACGTGGTTAGATTTTTTTGTATTGAGGGTTACGGGGAGGTATTTTTTGATGGTAACGCCGGTCGAGGGTAAAGAGGGAGTGTATAGGAGGATTGGGCTGGCGGTAATGGGGAAATATACGGAATTTGCGGAGGAGCTGGGTAGGAGGGTTGATACTTTTACGATTGTATAATGCTGTTTGGTTAACTCGTCATATCAACATAAATGTGAGACAAATCGGGTCAATTACACCAAAGCGATCCAGGCAGCCATCGACTTTGCGATACAGAACGGGATCACCAATGTCTCCATCCCCAATGGAATATACAAGATCTCCGATACGTTCTATTTAGGCTGGGGAATTAGTTATTACAGGTCAATCTCGTGGTCCGCAAGCAGGGGTATGTCTGCGGGTGCTAAGATCTTCTCAATAAAGTGGACCGGTCCCGTACTATATCCCCCACCAGAACAAGGGTGCAAGGATCTCAATAATCGGCTAGCCAAAAGCATACTAGTGTTCACAGATGTGGATTCGAAAATTAAATACAGATTGTTCAAACGTGAAACGGGTTTCGCTTGCTACGGTACATAAAGTGACCCGTGACTTCGTGATATTGATGCAAGCAATGCATTGGCACCGGTATAAGGTATCGGTGTCACGACACGCGCTGTGGATCTACAGATACAGAGGGCAACGGTGGTATCATACGAGAATATCAAGCTGAGGAAGGAAAAGGGGCTCGGGGAGAGCAGGCTATATGTACATGAGGGAGCCCTAGTGGCTCGGCAACAGGGCACGTGCTCGACCAGGGTCGGGACGTGACAATCGGAGCAAGTCCTCAGTCGATTCTAGATCACGTTTGACCCGTTGCATTAAAAAGCTTTTAGTACAATTAACTTGCCATTACAATAAAATTCTTAGTACCTGTGTTAAATTAGCACAAGAGTACCGTTTGTACAATTTTAAAGCTAGTACAGCAATTTTCGTTAGCACTAAAAAGCAATTAGTGCCATCAAAATTGTAACAGAAAGAGGGTGTCACGTCCCGACCCTGGTCGAGCACGTGCCCTGTTGCCGAGCCACTAGGGCTCCCTCATGTACATATAGCCTGCTCTCCCCGAGCCCCTTTTCCTTCCTCAGCTTGATATTCTCGTATGATACCACCGTTGCCCTCTGTATCTGTAGATCCACAGCGCGTGTCGTGACAGAGGGCAGCATGAGGGATTGCAAAATAAAGGTAAGAACACGTGACTAGCGATGTAGTTGCAACAGTGATGTATTGATATCAAAAGTATGCTGAAAACTCAAGCTTGCCTTGCATAGGCTGATCTCCTCTGCTCCTCTAAAAAGTGGACTTCTGCCCGTGGATTAGTTAACATTAGCGAGATCGGCGGACTTTAGCGCTAGGCACCCCGCAAAGTATTTTAGAGTATAATCTCAGTCGTAGTGTTTGACCTACTAGGTTTGCGGTCGCCTAGTCAGTGGAGGCTTATTATCTATGAAATTCATTGCCAGAAAGCTTTCAGTTCTGGTCACTCTACGACTCATCACGATATCTGTCGCGCTCGACACCGCTATGACCCACCATACCGCTCCAGCAGGCGCAAGCTTTGACGAAAAGGATGATCGAAATCTGGATAAAAGGGACATCCTCCAGCTCAAGTCCAGCGATGCTGAGTCTTTCGAAAGGCTCGTAGAGGATAATTCAGCTGTTAAGGACGACACCGAGAATGGCCCAAAGGTAGAAGGCCTGGCTACAGACAAACCACCAAGGTTAACAATAAGAGGATATAACAAAGACATCCCCGTTGGTCCGAATTTTGGGATGTCATTAGAGGCAATGACGCAGGCGGCAGGTACTTTGATCAGCGTCTACAGTAAGGAACATCATTCGAAAGGTCTTACATGCGTGGCTGGCTATATCCCGTCTCTCGTAGCAAATTGCTGTGCTCTTATCAAGGCAGGTGGTAAACGTATGTATCATCTTAGACTTTATCCCATCAGAGTTAATCGCAGCCCAGTGCCAAGCAAAGACAAATTATTCACCAAATCTAGCTCTCCTCTCGCCGTCTAAGAACTACTTTACTTATTTGCCTCCGATAACAATAAGCGCCTTTCTCACTTCTCCGAGCCCACGTACCTTGTTGGCGATTCTGCAAGCCTTCTACGAAAACTCGTAACGCTGTTCCCGGAGCCACTTGTCCCATTCAAGTGGTACAACTCATTTATAGGGCTTATTACTCAGCCTCCTTGGTCCGACGCTCTAGTTACCTCTCCCGACCTCCCACATGCTCAGAGTGAAGAGAACAGAATGCAGTGTGACGAAATCCTTATCCATGTCGAGACCACACTCGGTTATCTGCCGTTTCCCAACTGTCCTACGCTCCTATACATACTTGATGTGCTCGCAGAATCTGCAGAGAACGAGGCTGAAATCGGCGAATTAGTTGCCATGTTCCAGCCTGGCTTGCTCTCTTTGCCCTCTAGCAGGATAGCCTCGCATGACTATCGTCTAGCGCATCAGGTGCTGGTTTTCATGCTGCGGAATTGGGACTCGTTGTGGTGGTGGACTAGGTCCTGCCGGATCTGTGGGGAAAAGGAAAAGGCGACAGGGCATGGCCTCTGGATGTGTTGTAGCATCTCGTCATCTTCCAAGCCGATTAGCTCTCGTAAGAGATATTTTCCAGGCCACCCCACAACACAGGGTAATAATGTATGATCCACCAATCATTGACTACATAAGCGAAGGCCAAGTCATGGGAATGTCCACCGATGTCGCCGATGTCAGCTGATCCACGGGCAAAGTCCGTTCTTGACAGGAGCAGAGGAGTTTAGCCCTGTGCAGGGTGTCATTAACAAAAAGTGGGGTATGAAGCCGGTTTTGAATTCTACTGTACTAGCTATAAGCATATCTCAATACACACAAACTCACCTAAGAGACAAGGGGGCAGAGACATGGGGCAGAGACAAGGGCAATAAATATCTTGGCTTGAACTCAGGTAAGTTATACCGTCCAGTTCCCTTACCAAACTCCAATTATATCCGGAATCGATGAGGAGCTGCATCTGGTATTTCGACACTTAGAATTATAGGTTTAAATCTGGGAACCCAACTTTTGTTTCAAAACGGGATAATTCCGGCCCCGCATGCAGTCAACCCTTCTGTCACGGACCTCAATGCCGCGTCAGCCATGGGGACGCTCATCGCACATGTGTCCGGGTTGGTCCCTTTTTAGTAGCAAATTGTCTGTTGTTTCCGAAAATAAGAAACCCATGTCAAGTAATAATTACAAAAAAAAGGCGGGAGAGACATAGAGAGCTGCAGAGAAAGTTAGGCGGCTTTGTTCTGTTAAGCAATATACGAGTGTAATACGCTACCTCTAGTTTCGCAAGAAGATACACATCTAGAGCTTATATTCGGGCCGAAGAGAAATGGCCACGGACAAATAGTGATCTCCTAAACGAACCGTTCGAGAGATCATCAAACACGACTACTACTGTCGGAATACCTACCACGTGGCAAAAGGCGTAGTAGCTGTTGACTACGCTCTTGCTGGTGTGGTTCTGGTATTCGTTGATTCTTGTTCTATCACGGAGAGTACTCAGTAGTGCTGTAAACAGCTAATTGATGGTTGGCAATCCCAAATAGCGAAGTGATATTGTTGATGTATACACGCTTAAAGAACAAGTAATCTACAGTTGAGCTATTCTCATAGATACCATCTTCTTAGCCTTTCTTGGCGTGCGCGTATCCAGCCAATGACCTCCCACAGCGGGTCTATTCTGTGACATGTTCTAAGCTACGGCCTATTGCCAGGTAGATATATAGGTAACAATCCCCGCGATCCGATGGAACGCGTGAAACTATGTACATGTATTCCAACAACTACACAGCGAAGTGAATGCCCAAGGTCATGGTCAACTCTGACTACAGCCCCTATTTATTAGCAAAGCATTGGAATATCGCGGAGCCTGATTCAGCTGCTTTTCCCACCACGATAGTTAGAATCAGATAGAGAAACCAAATCGGATCCCAGCTTCCCACCGGAGTATCTCCGGACAGGAAGTCGTGATAAGAGCGAGGGAGACAAGGGTGCAAAGACAAGGATGCACCAGGGGAAGTGACAGGTTTCTGATGCATTTGTTGGCCATCAATACAAGAGGTCCTCAAAGACAACCATCAATAATGGAAGGCCTTCATAAAACACGGCCCTGAACAACAAGTGCGCTAGTCCTTATCTAAGGTTAGCCAAGCCAAGAAGGTGCCAAGGCGAGTAAATTATGTGATGCGCTAATGCGGGGGGCACACTGTGAAGTGTGGAGTGTGGAGTGTGGAATGTAAATTGTGGATTGTGGTTTTCCCTTGAACCCCGCTGACAGCTGACTGACCGACTTGTCGGGTCTTTTTTTCTCCTCCACAAATAGCCAGCTTGGCTTCAGCCATCCTTTGTGGTATAACCCACACGGGCGAGGCAGCGCTGGACGTTCTGGCTCACGGTTGGAGGGTCGATAAGCGGAACGCCGATTCTCCCCGATGTACCGTCGATGTCATACAGCTAACCGTGAGCTCCTGGATTGTTCATAATCATGACCAGTACTCCTTCTGAAACATCTGCATAAGTTCTACGCAACTAAGTCACGCAAATGCAGACTGCCAAAGCCGAAGTCGTCTTCATCATCAAAATCCGGGTAATGATGATGATGGTCAAAAACGAGCTCGTCGAGGTCTTGCACCAACGTCATTATCTGATCGTCCTCCTGGTCTGCCACTCCCCATTGGCGTTTTTTTTTTTTTTTTTGCCCCAAGAAGCTCTTCTAGAACCTGCCTTCCGTATTAATTCAACACCGCTTCGCAAAGAAGAAGGCGATCACCAGGTGGGCTAAGACCTAGGACATGCAAGTCACCATCTTCCTTTGTGCAGACCGAATATATCCTTCACGCGCAAGACGTGAGAACCACGGTCAATAGCATCGGCCTGGTCAATGCAAAGGTCGTCTACCCATACTTTCATACCAAGGCTGCACTCATAGCTCGATGTACATCCCGCAGAGCCGCTTCTAGACGCTTGCTTACGCTGGTCGCAATACCGTCCACGAAAATTGTAGACTTCTTTCCTGCATGGTCTCTCCATGCATAGCTCAGGCAGGTATAGTCGCCCCAGTTGAACCTTGCCACATCGTCATGGATATCGTGCTTAGACGTGGCGAGCTTGAACTCAGACCGCTCTTTCCAGGCTTCGCAAAGCCCGAGGTGCTCGGGGTTGGCCTTTTCCGTTCGCGAAAGGAGAGGTATTCGGGCTTCCAGTCGTTCAGAGATACGTAGGATAGACTCAACGGGGCATGAGAGGGAGTGCCTTCACAGGAAAGTAGACGTATTTGGTTCTGTGAGACGTCAAGGTGACGATATTTCAAAGAATTTTCCTGTACCATGATGACGGAAATAAATGGTTCAGCTAGCCAGATACTATTCTGATAGCTCTGACAGTGTGGTAGCAGAAAGGGACGCATACTGAAGGTGGCACGTGAATGACGTTGGTTTGCCAAGCATTGATTTCTTGTCCGTTCAAGACGGTTGTTGGAATGCTTGTACATAGTTTCACGCGATCCAACGGATCGCAGGAATTGCGGGCCTCCTATCACATACATTTACCTGGCAATTGGCCGTAGCTTAGGACAATAATAAACAAATACCAGAACCACACCAGCAAGAGCGTAGTCAATAGCTACTACGCCTTTTGCTACGTGGTAGGTATTCCGACAACGGTAAAACTTTCCCCTATTCCCGAGCTCTTCAACACGCGCACTAAGAGTATAAATAAAGTACTGGTGTACAGTCTTGATCCCTAAACCCAGTATGAGGGACATCACGATAGAGATTATCAACACAACGAAGCAAATCGGTGATCTAGTCGACTGGCTCATTTTGCGCCATGCATCGCCAGAGCTGTACAAGCCGACCATGTACATCGATCTCGAAGGCATAGACCTCTGCCGTGAGGGCTCCCTTTCAATCCTCACTCTTTTAATCGATACGGGGATCCCAACCATACGCGTCTGTCTTGTCGATGTATATTCGCTGGGCTCACAAGCATTCAACACTACCGGTATCAAACCAAAGACTCTAAAGGATATCCTTCAGGATGAAAACATTCCAAAGGTCTTCTTCGATGTTCGCAACGATTCGGATGCTTTATTTGCACATTTTGGCGTGGCACTACAGGGAGTGGAGGATGTTCAGCTTATGGAGAGTGCTACGAGGACGACCACGAGATCGAGGAAGTACTTAAACAGTCTAGCCAGGTGTGTTGAGAATTACGTGCTATATGATAGCGACCTAACGCGTTGGAAGCTGGCGAACGAGAAAGGAGAGCGATTGTTCAAGGCGGAACATGGGGGTTCGTACGAGATTTTCAATCAGCGCCCGATCCCCGACGATATCATCTCGTACTGTGTTGGTGATGTCCAGTACCTCCCTACGCTATGGGACAGATTCCGGTGGAGGACCAATAGGTGGCGAGACTTGGTCAATGATAAAACCAAGCAGCGCGTCGCGGCGTCTCAGAAACCGGAGTACCAGCCCCACGGCCCAGATAGGACGTTGGCTCCATGGAGTGAAGACGAGAATAGGACATTGGATAAGTGGAATTACGTCCCTCCTTCTCGTGACTACCTCGGCTATGATTACTTCAATGACGATTGCTTCGGTGACGATTACTTCGGTGACGACTGGGACGACGGCCAAGGCGACAACGATTTTGAAGACTGGACGAGGGCGGACTGGCAGGGCCCTCCGTCCTAATTAATGGTTGGCATAGATGTATCTGCTTCTTCTCAAGTTTCAACTTCGATGGCGCCATGCAGCCATTGAATCTCACGATGGGTCAGGAATTGAATCCATTCTGCGCAGCTTTATTCTTTAGGATCCTCTCCAGCGGATCACCAAACTTGTAACTTATTCTAAAATTCTAATGCTATTTCAATCAGCACTTAATTACCTCATTAGAGCCGTGGCCCTATCTTTTCGCCTAACGCGCTTCGTCAATTTCAGTGTCCATAGCGCTAATTTTGTCAGTGCTTTGCTCAGAGCAAAGGCTCTATTAAGCGTAGAGACTTTTGTGAGCACCTGTCAGGTGCCAGGATGTCATGTGCTAAAGGGGCAAGGAGCGGCTCGGTAAGAGCCATGATGCTGGGCATGTATGGGCACGTGGGGAGCCGCCAAGGGTACGGAGGGTATAAGTAGGGGACTCGGGACGTAGTAGAGAGGGTAGAGATTAGTCTTGTATCAGAATTGCAGTTGACTTGTGCCACACTACTCCAGCACCTTACAGCACCAGAGCCACAACTAAACCTAAAACCGCAGGCCACTCATACCGAACCATACTCTTCGTAAGGTCACAATATATGACTCAATGAGACTATCTTTCAGAGGTGATTTCTACATTGTTCGAATGGCTTCTACCATCGCTGCGGGATGTTTTGGGCCTTAGCCGCAAGCGAAGGATACGATTCCGTTTCGAACGCAAGGCGTTTTGAAATATAACACCCCCATAGCAACGCCGAGCATTTGGCCAAAACTTTGGGAATATGTAAACAGGGACGCGGCATGGGTGTAACAGAAAGAGGGCAGCGGGGGGGATTGCAATATAACAGGTAAGAACACGTGACTAGCAATGTAGTTGCAACAGTGACGTATTGATATCAGAAGTATGCTTGTAAGTCTAGCAGGAAAACTCAAGCTTGCCCTTCTCTAAAGAGCTCTAGCTTTTCCTTATATCCCATAACAGTGCTTAACAGTGCTGTATCCTTGACTTACGGAGCCACCAAGCTCTAGACGTTGGTATCCCCGAAAAGCATTCTATTAGTCGGAACCCACGATTGTCTAGACTATACGCCCCTATAGTGCTGTAAGCCTTCGGCTGGCTGTCGGCTACCATCGTTACTGATGGCTCGCTTACAACCTAAACCGTCCTTAACCGTTCTGGGCTGTTTTAGTGTGACCGACCTTAACCGCCCCTAGCTGTTACACTGTCAGCCTTATTTGTTACAACGATCTGCGCTGCAAACAGCGTAAACCGGCCATGGCCAGCCACAGGCTTGCAGCACTACCAAGGCGCGGGACCTAGACTTCCTTGTCTTCAGCTGCCTTCTTGGCCGCAAACGGAATAACCAGCCTATGGCCAGCCATACAGGTTTGCAGCCACTACAATGGCGTGGGACCTAGAATGTCGGCAAATCACAAGCTTGGTGGCTGTCAAGGACGAATAAAACACAGTCGAGGGCCGGAAGACATAAAAGGAAGCTGGAACTCCTTGAAGGAGGGCGAGCTTGAGTCTCTCATAGATTCAAAGACCTATTACACTTGCATTGCTCATCACGTGATTCTATAACATACGTGTCCTCACCTGCTATATTGCAATCCCTCCTGCTGCCCTCTGTTTGTTACAACTTCTCAAGCTTCTACCTACAGGCCCGATTTCAATATGGCAGAAGAAAAAGCTACTCCTAAAATCAATACAGCCGCTGATATGGCACAATTACGTAGAGAAGGCCGAATCCTTAGTTCCCAGGAACTCGAAGAACTTAGCACGAGAGTCACGGCCCTAGAAGAAATGGCAAAATTAGAGGACCGATTCAAAATCTTGGAGAGCCGAAAGCGGCCAAGACCAATCACTGATATGGAAGGCAACCAGCCAAAACGTCAACGACAGCAGCGGTATCAACCAGAACCTTCTGTAGACCCTTCTAGCTCTCACTGACATGCTTCAAGCATTCCCTCAACTATAAAGCCTGAGAGTTCAGAGTCAAGCTCTTCCGAAACCATACATCACACAAATAAGCGGCGCGGATATACCAGAGGCATCAAAACTACACCTAGCTACAATCTTAAACTCAACTCGAGCCTTGAAGAATGGGGTGTCTGGATGCACGACATGGAACGCATATTCGAAGGCGACCCGGACCCTTATCCGAAAGGCAGCCAAAAAATACTCAAAGCGCTTGATTACTTGGATCCTGGCCTAAAATCTTTATGGTACACTTACACCGCGAAAAAACGCATTCGAAAGTGGCCGGTATTCTTGGAATGGACTCGTGAGAATATACAGGGCAACAAACGGAGGGCAGCAGGAAGGATTGCGATATAGCAGGTAAAGACATGTATGATATCAGGACACGTGACTGGTATGCAAAAGTAGTAGTATTGTATTGATATGAAATGTAGGTTTCCAACGGGTTCCAGTTGGGCCAGGCTAGAAAAATCTTGACCCAGGCTAGAAATTTCCTTGGCAAATCGCCAAGGTACGCTCAGGCCTGGCTCAACTCTTTGTGCAACCATTTGAAGCCTGGGTGAACTTAAGCGAATAACCAAATGTAGTTAAAATTATGCTTGGCATATCCTCAATATAGGCTTAGCGTGTAAAGGATTATATATTGTAAGCATATCCTAGTATTTATTTTTACTACAGAAAGACTATTACAGTATAATAAGCAGAACAATTGGCATATTTTTAGCATATGTTTAGTATATGTGAAGTATATGTGTAACAGCCAGGGTCGGTTAAAGACGGCCACCGTGACAGCCTAACAGCCAGCCGAAGGCTTTTCAGCTGTAGTACTTTTAGGGCTGCAAGCGGCACGCTCCGCCCATGGCCAGCTACAGGCTCACAGCTACAGCACAGTTACAAGATATAAGGAACAGCTAGAGCTCTCTGGAGAAGGGCAAGCTTGAGGTTTCTCCTGTTAGACTTACAAGTATACTTCTGATATCAATACATCACTGTTGCAACCACAGCGCTTGTCACGTGTTCTCACTTGTTATATTGCAATCCCTCCTGCTGCCCTCTTATTGTTACAGTATATGCTGAACATATACTTCATGAAAACTTCTACTTACACTAAGTTTATTTATTTATTTAATTACAAATTTACTTGCAGTAGTTTTAATAGTCGAATCAATTAAGCAATGCAAAAGTACAAAGTTATAACGCTTTATTTCAAAGTTCAAAAGTTATATTGTACTCGTCGCTATAAAAAACGCGAAGCACGTTTTCTCAGTGTGGCTTATTTTATGCTTGGCATATGCCGAGGTGAGATTTCTAGCCTGGCTAAGCTCTCAAAGCTACGATTTCTGGCCTGGGCCAAGATTTTCTAGCCTGGCCCAACTGTAACCCCAATCTATAAGAGACTCAATTTTGCCCTCCTCCAAGGAGTTCTAGCTTCCTTTTATATCTTTCGCACCTCGACTGTGTTGTATTCTTTCTTTACAGCCACCAAGCTTGTGATTTGCTTGTGATTTGAATATCTCCGAAAGTACTCTACCAGCTGAAGCCCACGACATTCTAAGTCCCACGCCTTTGTAGCGGCTGCAAGCCTGTAGCTGTAAGCCCGTGACTGGCCATGGGCTGGTTACGCCGTTTGCAGCCCTGAAGGTGCTGCAGCTGAAAACCTTATTTCCTCTTGTAAGGACTTTTATTTCATACCCAGGGTCTTGAACTAGTTTGACGGATCCTGGCTGTTACATGCGTACTATCACATACATCCCACAAGCTTCAACCCTGTGACGTTGGCATATTTAGACCACTCAAGACGGCTTATCGAGAGGAGGCCGAGCGTTTGTACCGAGG
This sequence comes from Bisporella sp. PMI_857, assembly GCA_021307315.1. Taxonomy (NCBI): domain Eukaryota; kingdom Fungi; phylum Ascomycota; class Leotiomycetes; order Helotiales; family Helotiaceae; genus Bisporella; species Bisporella sp. PMI_857. The sequence continues at coordinate 44,586 of JAJSPD010000080.1, forward strand.
TGGCTCAAATATGATCGGGAAGCAGCATTTCACCCTCTTTTATGATCGTGCCCACCAAAAGGCACTTAACCACAGAAACGTGATATCTGGCTGGTCCAAAACTGGGCTTCTCCCGTTTAATCCTGACAGAGTCCTAAGGGATATTCAAAAGCCAGAGATGACTGTCTATTCATTACCCGATGATACTAAGAAACTATATGCTTCATCAGAATCCTGTAACAACCGGTATGCCCAAGGTGCGACACGGAGATCATGGCACGGGATCAGGAGGCTGATGATCAGGGTATGAGGGGTTTCAGAGCCGATACGGCGGAGAGTCGGAGTCGCCTATATAAAGGGCCTGCTTCTATTCTCTACAGTTGTTCCTTATGTTTTTGTATCCTTCGTAGATAGACCCATAAGGCAATCACTGTCAGCCTATTGTACGCACTCCCATATGCCTCTATTCTAGCCCGTGATTCCTTGCGTCGTTACAAATCCCAGCTTGAGACCTTTAAAACATCAGAAAGTTTGATGTCTTTGTTTAATCGTATTGAGAAGAGCATCGTGCAGGTAATGAAATTGATCGTAGCTGCAGAAGTAGCATCCGAAAGTTGGCAAATGCGGCTGAGAATGCTTTCATTAACAGAGCTATTCTCCTGAATGAGACCTTGTTGCCATTCGAGCAGAACAACGAGAAAACCATTCGGAAATACCTCAAAGCAAAAGTGGTGGGCAGTGCAAGAGTGATGAGTTACGAAGATATTTGTCGAAGCGCAAAAGCAACATGATGCCAAAGATGCAGCGATTGAAACAGCTCGTGCTCGACGATCAAAACGAAAGCTTACCACTCGGGTTCTCGGAAATAGATCACGAGCTCAAGAATTGGAAAAAGCGGAATCTGAGATTATAGCGTTGGGAACAGGAGCGTATTGCACTGTGATTAGATTTTGAAAAGACGAGAAATTAAGTATTGTGTTTTACTAGCCACAAGGTAATATGTTGCAAAACCCGATTTTATTGTGACAAAACATCGTTTATGGTTCCTACAGAAATTGTGCAATTAGTCCTGACATCTTATTGCTTGCAGATCGGGAGTAACAAGGGAATGCGTTCACCCAAGACAATTTGATTATTAACGGCTGAGGAGGCATTTTCGAATGCGTGGACAATCATGATGCGAAAATGCGTCAATTCTACACCAAAATCATTTCACACCCTGTCTCGGCCCGTGCGCGGCCCGCAGCGCTGTCTTCCATGGTGGGGAAAGCACACTTCTGGTGCACACAGTTGTCTGGAGTGCAGTTGCACATGTTTAGTTTTGGGCGGGTCTCAACGATCCAGCCACAGCCCCTGCCGGAGGCTTCATCGCCCGATCTTCCGCCCCCACATGCTGTGGGTAATCAGCCTTGTCTTACCCCCTTCCTGAGGGTCAGCCGCACCAACTCAATGAAGCTTTCAGCTTCTGAACAACAAACCATCGTGCTTTCATCTACAAAAATACGGCATATTTTGTCGCCAGAAAAGTTTATGATGGTGTTAACTACGCTTGATTCCGTAGGCGATGAGCCTGGTAGAGCATTACTACACACTTTGGAGTATGTGGGACCTGGTTCACATTGACAGCGCTAACTATGTTTTGACAGTATCGTTGTTGTACACGGACTTAACGGTGATCCGCTTTTTTCGTGGACTCATCCGGTGACAAAAGCATTCTGGCCGCAAGACTTCCTGCCTCTCGATATTCCCGAAGCTCGTGTGATGACTTTCGGGTATAATGCTACTGCGGCTTTCGGCAACACGACGGCAGATATTGTGGACCACGCGAAAGATCTTTTAGGGAGTCTTCTCGATAAACGAGAAATAGATGAAGAGCAGCGGAGACCGATTATATTCATCGCGCACTCTCTTGGGGGTATTGTTGTGAAGCAAGTATGCTGAAGCCTCGCGGATACAAATCTATCATCTAACAAATCAGGCTTTACTTTCAGCCCGGATTGAATCGCAATATTCCTCAATCAACGAGAGCACTGTAGGAATCATCTTTTTCGGCACTCCACATACTGGAAGCGAAAAAGCAGCATATGGAAAAATTCTGGGAAGTGTTGCATCGGCTATGATCAATAAGCCGTCATCGAAGCTCCTCAGCGCTCTACAGAGTAATAGTGACATATTGGCTCGACTCACGTCTGATTTTAGGCATCAGTTGCCACAATACCAAATTGTCACTTTTTATGAAACACGGCCGATGGGGCTGTTCAAAAAAGAGGTCAGTGCAAACGTGGATAGTGTGTAACGCGTCTGCCTCCTTGAATCTAATCGCCTACAGATCGTTGAGAAGCAGTCGGCATTGCTACAAGTGGCTGGAGAGGACCAACAGCCGATCAACGCTAATCATCGGGATATGTGCAAGTTCGCTGCCCGAGATGATGAGAATTATGAGAAACTGTTCAAAAGAATACGCCGAATGCTGAAAGCGAAGAATAGAAATGAAGCCAGTAAAGCATGTACGTAGCTTTTATACTATTAAGATGGTTAAGTGCGCTTATATTTTATTATAGCTTCTGGTAACAAATTCTATTTTGTTCCACATAATGTCAGCGCAAGTTTCACTGGAAGAGACGATGTGTGTACTTAAATTCGAGATAGCTGTATTCTGCGTAACTCCACTGGCACACAGCGTCGCTTTGTTTTATATGGCCTTGGTGGTTCCGGAAAAACCCAAGTTGCTTTGAAGTTCACGCAAGATCATCGCGAAAGGTACTGAATGTTATATTTACAAGCTCGGCTAACAATATCAGTTACTGGGGCATTTTTTTGGATCGATTGCAGTACTATACAGGCAATCGAACAAGGATTCATTAAAGTCGCTCGATTTTTCAAGATCGAAGAAAACATAAACGCGACACGGACATGGTTCTCAAACATCTCAAATAATTGGCTTCTTTTATTCGATAACGCGGATGATGCTTCGATTGACATTTCTCGATATTTTCCAAGCGGCGGACGAGGGACTATTGTGATAACTACCAGAAATCCTGAATGCAGAGTTCACCAGACAGTTGGTTCATATGAGTTTTCTGGGATGAAGACCGAAGAAGCCATTACTTTGCTCCTTAAACTGGTCGGAAAAGAAAACAGCTCCCAACATGAATACGAGGCGGCAAAAAGTGTCGTAAGCACATTAAGCAACCTCGCTTTGGCCATTATCCAAGCTGGTGCTGCTATCCGGCAAAATTTATGCCGGCTCGAGGATTATTGTGAATTGTATCAGTGTCGCCGGCAGGAACTTTTAAGCTATGCGCCATCTCAAGCTAGGTCTGGTTATAAGTACACGGTTTACACAACTTGGGGAGTCTCTATTAATATAATCAAAAGCTGAGAAGGTGAAGCACCCGGCCGTGCTTTGGAACTTCTTCGAATATTTTGTTTCCTTCACTATGACGGTATATCCGAGGAAATTTTCAAGCAGGGTTGGCAGAACTTGGAAAATGGATCCGACTTAGAGTATACAGCTTTAGGCCAAATTCGTTGGCTATATAAAGGCGACTTATCGACATGGGATCCTTACACATTCCGAGAAGCAATAGTTCTTTTATCATCTTTCTCTTTAATCAAGATTGATGAGTTTAACAATTTTTCTCTCCACCCACTTGTTCATATATGGGCTCGAGATAGATTAAATGCGGAAGAGCAAATAAAGGCGGCAGCTTTAACGGCGCTAATATTAGCAAATTCGATATCTTTTGGAGACGAGGTCTTTGACTTTATATATAGGAGATCTTTATTATCACATATTCTATGCTGCATGAAACATTTCAAGCTCCAGAATAAAACTATACATAGCCAGGAAGAAGAGATCATAATAGCTTCGAAATTTGCTCAAGTATATGTAGATTCCGGACAGTGGCGAAACGCATGTGAGCTTAGAGAAGAGGTGCTCGAGGCGAGAAAAAGGACACTTGGAGATGAGCACCCAGATACTTTGTTGTCGATGAATAATCTTGCGTCAAGTTATAGCGATCTAGGTCGAATGCAAGAAGCAGTTAAGCTTAAAGAAAAGGTGCTCAAAGCGGGTAAAAGAACGTTTGGAGATGAGCATCCAAAAACTTTGACCTCGATGAACAATCTTGCGTCAAGTTATAGCGATCTAGGTCGAATGCAAGAAGCAGTTGAGCTTAGAGAAAAAGTGCTTGAAGCGAGAAAAAGAACGCTTGGAGATGAGCACCCAGATACTTTGATGTCGATGAACAATCTTGCATCAAGTTATAGCGATCTAGGTCGAATGCAAGCAGTTGAGCTTGAGGAAAAAGTGCTCGAGGCGAGAAAAAGAACGTTTGGAGATTAGCATCCAAAAACTTTGATGTCGATGAATAATCTTACGTCAAGTTATAGCGATCTAGGTCGAATGCAAAAAGCAGTTAAGCTTAGAGAAAAAGTGCTCGAAGCGAGTAAAAGAACGCTTGGTGAAGAGCACCTAGATGCTTTGGTTTCGGCGAGCAATCTTGATGTCTACTTAGACATTCCAGAGTCGCATATTTCGTCACAGGATCCGAATGTAAGCTTTTCTGTAGATATCAAGCAGGCAGGAAAAGCAGAGCCTAGGGTCCGACGGAGGCTGAAGATCTGGTTTAAAACTAAGTTTGAAGGAAGATGACAAAAATTATCGTCCCAACCAGCGTTGCCACAACCTCTATTTTACTGTCGTCACCTACGGCTCATTGGAATAAGTTGTCCTATTTATGCGTGACGCTTAGAGTGCTGTAAGCGTCACGGCCCTGGCTTCTTTTCGACGGAGCTCGGCACCGGACACCACAGAGCTCGCTTATACTGGCCTCCGGCCAGTTCCTGTATATAGAGCGCTGCTTTCCTTCCCTTCTTCTGTCCGTAGCTTGTTCTCTTAGTTATTACAATTGATAGTTGTTCACACCTCTGAGTCCTTCCACCTGGATCTACGGATCGAGATCCCTGTTCAGCTTGAGTTGTTACAGTAAGTGTTCTGAACAACGGAAGCGCAGATGACCAGGTAGGTTCAAGTTCCCCACCAGGTATGTTTTTGCTTATGTAATCCAATTTGACCACCAGGTGTGTTTTTGCTTACATAAGAAACATACCTGATGGGGCATTTCGCAAAATTTACAGGCTATGTTACAGGGCTTAACCTTATAAGCAACGCTATATTGTGCAAAGTTTACAGGCTATGTTACAGGGCTTAACCCTATAAGCAACGCTATATTGTGCAAAATTTACAGGCCTTGTTACAGGGCTTAACTCTATAAGCAGCGCTATATCGCCCAAAATTTACAGGCTTTGTTACAGGGCTTAACTTTATAAGCAGCGCTATATCGTAGAAAATTTACAGGCTTTGTTACAGGGCTTGACTCTATAAGCAGCGCTATATCGCCCAAAATTTACAGGCTTTATTACAGAGCCTAGCTTTATAAACAGCGCTGAACTTAACTTTGTAATATTAAAAAAAAATTAATAATTTGTTACCGACTAGTTATAGACCAGTTACTAGTACATTTGCTTTACCAGGTATGTTTTTTCGCTTAAAAAAACATACCTGGTGGGGAACTTGAACCTACCTGGTCATCTGCCACTCTCTGAACAACTCCTCAACTCGGCAACCGGGTCTGCTTACATTGCTGACAATCATGGATAGCCAAGCTCCGACACAGGAACTCCAAGAGCAAGCCAAGGATCCAGAAATCCAACCAATGTAGGGATGTTCCTTATCGTTAGAGATTGCAGAGCTTTGTAACGTCTATCCCTGCGTGCCGAAAAAGCTTGCGTGCCGAAAAGGTTTCACGGTTTTGGGGTGTGAAAAATAGTCCACGCAGATATATCAAGTTATACTTAGTTTATTATTGTTCTTTAGGTATTTCTCCACAAGTATTCTGGACTCAATAGGGAAATACTACAATTGTAGCAATGCTGTTGATCATCTTGTCGCCGGCGTTGAAATTTACTTGAGCTGTTCCCCCCTGCTTTAACCTGACTATCGACCTGTCTTTAAATTTCGGAACCATAGCATAAAGCTTCTATCAAAACTATATAAAGCTTATAAACTTTAGAGATATAGAGAACAAAGAATCCCAATGCCGAATTTATCCGGGCAAAGTGGGAGGTACGCAGAACGCTACACAGCCTAATAAGCGAAGAAGTGGCTTGAATATAATATCATATTTTACACAACTCTAGTCGTAGTTAAAATAGCATGTTTATAGCAGTGCACGTGAGGTGTGGCGCACCAGGCGTTCCGTAGAAGCTTCCAGAACAGCCATGATACGTGGCACCTTCCAATCATCCTAATTCTATCCCATCTTCATGTTACACATAACAAGGTAATTCCTCATGAGCGCCCGTGCTAGTAGAGCCCTTGCAGAGGCACTTGTGCCGGGAGAGCCTCAAACGTATAATGCCAGATCAAAACGCCAAGGACTTCCTTTGTCTACCCTTTATCATCGTGAGCATGGGCGACCCTCGAGGAAACAGAAGGCCGAAAGCCAACAGTATCTCACTGTGCCAGAAGAGAAAGCCCTCGAAGCCTTTTTGAAACTAATGTCTGACTTTGGATATCCTGTACGAATTAAGTTTTTACCTTCACTCGCTTTTAGTATCGCCCACCAGCGTTCCACGACAAATAAATCAATTAAGCCTCCAACCAAAAACTGGGCTCAGGCCTTTCAGAAGCGTCACTCAGCACTCAAATCACGAAGAGTTAGAGCAATAGACTGGAAACGCCATGAGAACAATATATATAACAAAGTAGTACACTGGTTTGAGGTGATTGAAAAGGTGTTAAAAGACCCCGCTATTCTGCCAGAGAATGTCTATAATATGGACGAGACAGGAGTTATGCTATGCATGCTCGGCTTCGTCAAAGTCCTCCTGAGTAAGGAGGATCTGCGAGACTATAGAGGCACGGGCGTCAAGCGAACGATGGTCACTGCCATCGAGTGTATTAGTGCAAACGGTAAGTCTTTGTTACCAATGGTTATATGGCCAGCTACTACCCATCGAAGCAACTGGACTACATTCCATACTCCTGGATGGCATTATGCATGCTCCGAATCTGGGTATACCGACTCCAAGATCACCTTGGAGTGGCTCAAGCGTGTGTTTGATTCCCAAACTAAAGGGCAAACTAATAAGAAACCACGAGTGCTGATTTGTGATGGTTTTGGTACGCACGAGACTCTCGAAGTGTTGGAGTTTTGTTTTGAAAACAACATTATCCTTTGTCGCCTCCCCTCTCATACCTCCCACAAGCTTCAGCCTTGTGACGTTGGAGTCTTTTCATCCTTGAAAGGCTTTTACCGCGACGAGGCTGATGCTCTGTTTCGAGGAGGCGCGAATACAGTTGGTAAGGAGCATTTTACCTGTCTGTACAGTCCTTCAAGGGAAAAGGCATTCACAAAAAGAAATATTCTCGCGGCATGGGCTGCTTGTGGTTTGTTTCCATTTAACCCAGACAGAGTACTCAGAAAGACACCAAAGCCGCCCGCTCCATTAACTGTCCCGAGAGCCGATGAGATAGAGGTGGGTAGTTGTCAGCATGACGAACTCCTACCGACGCCTGTAACACCAGTATCAGCAGAGGGCTTTATGTCGCTGCATAACCTGATTAAACAAGATGCTCATGCACTCAATGAGAGAAGTATACCGCGCCTGCAGAGCTATGTAGAGAAGCTTGCCAATGCCGGCCAAAGATCTTTTGCCCAATGTGCCCTCCTCAAAGATCAAAATGAATTTTTGACTAAAATGAATAACGAAGCCAAAGTTCGCAAATCAACCAAGCCCGTAGTGCTAGGGAAGGGGCAGGGAAAGGTGATGAGCTATGAGGACCTCGAGGAGGCGCGAGCAACGCGTGCTGCAAAAGACCTTATGAAAGACAAGGGGAAACGTGGTCGAAAGCGTAAGAAGAGTAGTGTGCAAGAGCCAGAGCCAGAGCCAGAGCCAGAAGTGGCGCATGCTGCGAAAGAGGTCATAACTGGCAAGAGGAAGCGTCGTCGGAGTCATAAAAGTGTTGTGCAAGAGGAGGATGGGCCAGAGCAAGAAGTGGCCCGCGCGATCGAAGCGCCAGGGCCATGGAGAGCACCAGTGGCGTGTATGTTTTAAAGAGTAGATTATGGGGAACCATGTCGCTACAAAGGAATTGAATTCGAGTAGGTTTCTTGAGGTAGGCTTGCTCCTGGCTAACAATTGTATTTTAGTCAGTTATTGTGTTATCGGCGTAACGGATGAGATAGAAGGGATAGATTACCACTTTTCAGGATTTCAATATAATATCCTAACCACCGTTAACGTTACCGGTTATGTTGATTCTCTGTTTGTGACTCCATTTTCCTGTCGACAGATTATGCTTGATGCAATTTTTATCCGGAACCTTTGGATATCTCGCACACTGCAAGCACCGATGTGCTTCGAATCTTCGAGATTAGAGCAGTAGTAATAAAAGCAAAGAGTGGCGTGAACGAATGATATATCGCGACAAGAACGGTGTCGGCTGACAGAAATGGTGTGCGAATTCAGAGTGTTCAAATGCCGTGTCAGCAAGTTGCGCCTTCAAAATTTTCACTTTTAATGCGTCAGCCACAAGCACTAAAGAGCCACAAGGTTGGCAAGCAAATCAGTTTGGATGAGCAATGACTGAAGTGAAGTGGAAAGGCAACATCCGATTAACGTCTATCCCTGTGTGCCGAAAGAACCGGTGTGCCGAAGAAACTTTATAGTTTTGGGGCCTTTACTATAATCTCCACCACATAAATATGTAAAGCTATAATCTGTTTGCAATTGTTCTTTAGCTATTTTCTACAAGGGCTCGACTTGCAGTCAGAAAAATGCTACAGTTTGGCAATGCTGTCGATCGTCCTGTTGAGAGCGTCAAAAGCTGCTGTAGCTATTGCCCCCGCTCTATTATGACTGTACGCTCAGCTTCCTCTCACAAGAACAAATCATGGCCTAATTGAGCACACATTTCAAAACGTCTTATGCCAACTAAACTTATAGCTTTCAGAACTCCTACGGTGAGCCCAAGTGATTGGCAGGCCTTGCGCGCTACAGTGACGCAGCGCGATATAGACGCGATGTTATCGCTACAAGGCTGGCGCTCAGCTGAGTGCGCCAGCCTCAACCCAACGTCCTCACTCAAATCTTCTCACCTCGCATCTATGCCAGCTCGACGGCCTAATAACTACCGAGAACTTCCTCTCTTGCAGTCCTGTAACCTAGTCGAATAATGCGTCTGCTACAGTATAACAACGATGGCGATTTGAGCCTGACCGAGTTTTTTGGGAGCGAAATACCCAAGTATGCTATACTTTCACACAGATGGGATGCGGAAAAGGTCACTTTCAAGGATCTGATAAACGGTACGAGCAAGAGCAAAGCTGGCTATGGCAAAATACAGTTCTGTGGTGAACAAGCTGAGCGTAATGGCTTGCAATACTTTTGGGTGGACACCTGCTGTATCGACAAATCCAATGCCGTCGAGCTTCAGGAGGCTATCAACTCTATGTTTCGCTGGTATCAGAATGCGGACCAATGCTATGTCTATCTCTCAGATGTGTCGAGTGATTTGTCTACTGAGTATACTTGGGAACCAGCATTTCGGTCAAGTGAATGGTTTACTCGAGGCTGGACCCTTCAAGAGCTTATTGCTCCGACATCAGTTGAGTTCTTCTCTAAGGACCAGGAGCTTCTAGGCGACAAGAGAAGGTTAAAGCGACAAATCCACGAGATAACAGGAATTCCTCTCTCAGCGCTTCGAGGAACGCCTTTGTCTCATTTCAACATCGAGGACCGATTGATATGGGCGGGAACCCGTCAAACTACGCGCGAGGAAGATAAGGCGTACTCGATGTTAGGCATATGTGACATCTATATGCCACTCATTTATGGTGAAGGGGAAAAGAACGCATTCAGACGGCTCCGGAAGGAGCTCGGTAAGCTTATTATTTAAATCGCTACCTGATCATAGCCAGCTCAGACTAGGGCTAATTAATATAAGGGTTTGACAACGATCTACTCGACTTTTTACCACATGCCATCGAAGCACCTTTCAACTCAGTCAACCGTCACGATGAACCTAGTTGCCTTCCTAACACTCGAGTTGACTTGCTACAAGAGATATGCGACTGGGCTGATGGAGAAGATGAACGGTGCATATTCTGGCTCAATGGCTTAGCCGGCACAGGGAAATCGACAATTGCACGGACCATTGCCCAGCGATACTATAAGGAAGAGCGCCTTGGGGCCAGCTTCTTTTTCTCAAAAGGTGGCGGAGATGTGAGCCATGCCGGCAAGTTCTTCACCAGTATTGCCGTGCAGCTCGCAAACAGCATACCGTCTCTCCGACACTACATTTGTAATGCTATTTCAAACCGCAAAGATATTGCAAGTCAGTCCTTCTGTGACCAGTGGAGCCAGCTTATCCTTCGCCCATTGTCAAAGCTTGGCAGCGGCTCGTCTCCGTCCTTTTACGTGTTGGTAATCGATGCCCTGGATAAGTGCGACAAAGATGAGCATATTCGGATGATTTTGCTGCTCTTAGCTGAAGCTCGAACACTGAAAACTGCCAGACTTCGGGTCTTGTTGACAAGCAGACCTGAAATCCCGATGCGCCACGGCTTTTACCAGATCCCCGACGCCGAACACCAGGACTTTGTACTTCACAACGTACTGCCTACAATTATCAACCATAATATCTCTCTATTTCTGGAATACAATCTAGAGATAATCAGGCAAAAGTGGACTCTTGGTGCAAACTGGCCAGGCGAAGTAGTTCTCAGACAGCTGATTCTACACGCTTGTGGCCTTTTCATTTGAGCGGCAACTGCATGTCGGTTTATTCGCGAAGAGAAGCGATTCGCACGCAAAAGACTGGATATAATTCTCAAAAGCAGTAGCAGCGCTATTACCGCACTAAAGAAGCACCTCAACGAGATCTACTTTGCTGTCTTCAAGCACTCGCTTTCCGCGGAGTATTCGGACGAAGAAAGAGAAGAGGTATGCGATATGTTAAAGTATACGCTTGGAAGCATAGTAGTATTGCTTTCACCTCTTTCCACCTTTTCATTAAGCAGGCTATTACACCTTCTAAGGGAAGATATCAACCGGACATTTGAGGACTTTCATGCGATCTTTGACATTCCAAAGGACCCGAGTCGGCCGCTCCGCCTCCACCACCCTTCATTTCATGACTTTTTGCTCAATAAAGATCGATGTGGAGATTTCTGGGTGGATAAAAAGAAGGCACACCAGATATTAGCTGCTAGTTGTATACAGCTAATGTCCCAGACACTGAAGAAGAACATTTGCGAAATGCATGCTCCTGGCAGTCAAACCAGCCAAGTTGAGAATAGTTGGATTGAGAAATGCCTTCCGCCCGAAGTTCAATATGCATGCCTTTACTGGGTCCAGCATCTGCAAAAGGGTGATTCTCAGGTTCGTGATGGCGAAGAAGCTCACCAGTTTCTGCAGGCTTATTTACTGCACTGGCTCGAAGCGCTTGGCTGGATGGGGAAAGCTTCAGAGGGAATTCAAGCAATATTATCCTTAGAGGCTTATATTCCGGTCAGCTATTTCTCTATTGTTTATAAGAATTTAATTAACTTGCCCTTAGGTTAATAATAGCCCCAATTTGCATGCATTGATCCATGATGCTAAGCGATTTGCCTTATATAACCGATCTGTTATTGAAAAGGTACCTCTTCAATTGTATTGCTCTGCTCTTGTCTTTGCGCCAGAAAATAGCATTGTTCGAAGGAAGTTCAAGGGTTGTATCCCAGATTGGATTCAGCTGAAACCAAAAGTGCAAGCACACTGGGACGCGGTACTACAAACGCTCGAGGGCCACACTAACTCGGTCACATCTGTGGCTTTCTCACTCGACGGCAAGCAGGTCGTGTCGGGCTCAAAGGATGAGACGGTCCGGCTCTGGGACGCGGCGACAGGAGCAGTGCTGCAAACGCTCGAAGGCCACACTAGCTATGTCACATCCGTGGCTTTCTCACCCGACGGCAAGCAGGTCGTGTCAGGCTCATACGATGAGACAATCCGGCTCTGGGACGCGGCGACAGGAGCAGTGCTGCAGACGCTCGAGGGCCACACTGACTCGGTCAGCTCCATCGCCTTCTCGGCTGACGGCAAGCTATTGCCATCCTTACAAGTATCAAATTATTGGGTAGTGGAAGGCAATACGAATATTCTTTGGCTGCCTCCTGATTATCGGGAAATTCATTCAGCTACTTGGAATAAGAGTCTTGTTATAGGGCATTCATCTGGGAGAATTTCATGCTTTTCTTTTAAAAAAGGAGCAAAGCTTGTTATGTAAAATTAAAAAAAAAATCTTTATTTCTTAGAAGGTCCTAGGGAACCATCTACTTATATACTCTTTTAGAATTGTCACTTGCCTTCTAGCATTTTCTAGAAAGTATAGTATTCAATGGATTTGCCACGAATCCATTGATCTTCTGTATAGACAATACAGGTGTCTTGATTGGTAAGCCTCAAGTGGTGCTTAACAAGAGCTTGAATAGTTTGTCTCTGGTCCTAGAGTTGACTAATAGAGCTCCGTCGCTGCCTCAATGTATGCTGCTTGGCTGATGATATCATCGCATCAGGCACCAAAGCACCTCCAGCCACTGTTTGGACTTTATGCCTAAGGCTTCATAAATGAAATTACAGCGTAAATATTATAAGCGTGCGGGGCTGTTTCGCACTAAACCAAAATTGTCAGCCGAGGTCCTGATCTGTATGGCAATCTTACCTGAATTTGCCTCTCACAGCAGCCACAAGGCTAATAACGATTTCTTATATAGGGGCGAGGCTCTAGAGCTCGGATAAGACTTTTTTTATAAAGTATTAGGATAGTATAAGCTTAGTGGTGGAGCTGTGGTGGAGGAGCTCTGTTACGCTATAAAAGGAGACTCTTTGTAAATCAGGCGTGAAAGCGACGATAAGAATATAGTTTTCTAGTAGGAGAAGTTTAGAGTGTCCAGGAGTAGCTATAGAACATAACTTATAAAAAATTATAGGGAGATATAAAAGTATGCACGGATTTTAAGATGCTTTAAGTCAAAGTACCTATCATTTTTTTCGGCACACCGGTTTTTTCGGCACGCAGGGATTGACGTTATGATTTTGACTTCGGCCCACATTTTCTTATAGAGCTAGCCCCAATATAGTTAGCTGCCTTTCATTAGCTTCCGTTCCCCGGTCTGGGGCATTTAAGGCTGAACTGCATCACGTGGTGGACATACGTCATCCTAAAAATAGATACTGGCACCATGTAGTAGAACATTCTAGAATCAGCAGTAAACTGTGTTCTCTTGTTGTGTAGTGAAGCATAGGTTCATGCTCTTTAGAAACCCAATTCCATGGACTCAAACTAATCCCCTCGCCCGAAATCCGCCCAGGCATAGATCTATTGGCAAGTCAAGGCTTGCCGGACTGAACCTTCTAACAACCTACTTACAATTCTATAGTGTTATGCGATATACGCGCACTTCAGTGTGCTTGCAACGGCAGGTGCTCGCTTTTGTTTCGATGTTGTACACTCAGATCTCTCATCATGCTACAGGATTGAACAGCCAGACCACGGTCTCATCGAAAACGAACTATGAGCAGCCCTGATCTCTCTGATGACCTTTTCGAAGCAGAAGAGCCTTGGGATCCATATGCTGATTCCAGTCAGCAATCGACGCATACCAATCAAGTCAAGTTATGCCCGCTTCTTGACTGGCACAGCGAGAGAACATATAATGAGAGCTATATGCGTTATTCAGTTGAGTGGAAAGTTACAGTGAACAACAGAGCAATAATGCCGAAAGACACGGAGCAGGATGTAATTCTCGTGCTTGCTGCGTTCTGGAGTCACTTGCTCGAGCCTAAACTAAAAAGCTTTTTGCGCAAGAAGAAGAGACCCCTTAAATCCGAGGATACAAATGTTGTGGTTTCAGTCACTGAGCGGTCAGAGCGTGATCTAACGAAACGATTTGATGACACTACCATTGATTGGGCAATTATAGAAAAGCAACTTCTCGCATGGAGTGAATGGTACCAAGCAGGTAAGAAACTCAGAGTGAGCCTCTCATTCAACTACGTAGACACTAGTCAGTCGTCAACTACTTCATTGGGAAGGGTAGACAAAAGAGGCTCCACATCCACAACTCGGCAAATGCTTGCCGAAGGAGCTGCGTAACTAGATGCGGAAGAGGCGTCTTCTGGACACCCCCCCCCCCCGCTTGGCGGAACGTATATAATCTTATGCGCTGCCCTGGTCCTTCCTGTAACAAAGGGCCTCATTGCTGGCGTGACCCTATTGGTAAGAAGCACTATAAATTGAACACACGTTACTTAAAAAGCCTCGTCATGTACGTGCTTGAAGGTCATACACTAGAGACACATAACGATGTACCTGAAGACCTTGGTGAGGAGCTGTACGCAGAGGAACAGCAGTCGCTAGAGAGACATCAAAAGGCTTCTAGAGTATCTGCTTCCAGTATTCCTCCTGTCCATATCACAAATGTGATCCCCGCGCCGTCTGGTCAGATATCCCAATTAGCATCTTCAGCTGGAGGTTTGGCCTCGGACGTGCCTGCAAAATTTACTTCAAGTGTTTGTCTCGACATTTCTGGCTACTTAGATGAGCATGTAAAGGAATACTGTGCTTGGCAGCAATCAAGAGTTAAGAAGCCATCATGGAAGGAGGACTGTAAAAAAGCTTGCGAGGTGATGATTAAAAGGGCATAGACCTGAATCAGATCCGCAAGGATCCAAATCCTGATATTTTGATCTGCGAAGGGGTTCAGAGCGGGACTGCAAAACGGGTTGTGAGTGAGATCGACTACTGGTTCGAGACGACCAAGCGAGCGAGGACTGAGGAATAGCGAGGAGGATAGAATGCATTGCAAAGGGCTTGTTTCTTAGGGTAACTTAATTGACTTCTATATTCATACTGTTGCTACAACAAAGAGGTGTCGGGCTTACGGCTTTTCAATATGTATCCCTGCGTGTCTAAAATGCCCTCTGGCGCTGTCTTTCTTTTTACCTACTACGTCAATGCACCATTCCAAAAACATATCAAAACCTTGCTGTGGGTTGTCTTCATAAATGTGCCAATTACGTTTTATAAAAGCTTTTAACTCTGCGAAGAACTCTTCAATAGGGTTGAAATCAGGCGAGTATGGCGGCAGATATACTAGCTTTACACCAGCATCACGACACATATACTCGATTCGCTCTGTGTGATGAAAAGAGGCATTATCCATAACAAGAACTGATTTCGGTTCGGGCCACTTTCCCATCAAAGGCAGCAGTTGTTCGATGAACTCTTCAAAGACTGTGCTGTCTGTCGATCCTTGGAAGACTCGCGCAAGGACAACACCATCCTGTGCATATGCTGGCAATATTTGGTACCGCTTCTCACGTTGAAAAGCGGCGATTTGAACTGGAGTCACCCCAAGCGGAGCCCATCCCATCAGTCTATACCCACTTCGTTTGTCACAGCCAGACTCACCCACAAAGACAAAATGATACGAACGGAAGTCCGACTTCCACAAGTTATGTAAGTATAAATCTCGCAGATCAGCATTTCGCGCTTTTGCTATACGACGAATCGTTTTCTTGGTCCAACCGCGAGATCTGAGGGCTCTGCTTACACTGGAAACCGTGGTACGGACATCAAACTCATCCAATAAGAAAAGGACTATCTCATCCCGACATAAACCAGGCTTCTCCAGCAAGTATTCACACAGCGCATCTAGCATCAGAGGCGTAATGCTTCGAGGTCGTCCGGCACCGTTATTGGGGGCTTTAGTGGAGCCATAAACATAAAGGTTTGACTTGATCGTATAGACGGAACGTTCACTGCAACCAACATCATTAGCTATTTCAGCGGCAGAACATTTAGCAAGGAGCATATCACGAATCTGGGCATGTTGAGATTCTGCAAGATTTGGAGCCATTTCCTGGATTGGTTTGCGATAACGCGAGTTACCCCGCCTGCTTCAATACAACGCACCGCTAGGCGGCTCAAAACAGGTGGCTTCTCCTCTGGGGTCCGTGCAGATCTGGGAACAGAGCCGCAGAAGCTGCGGGTCACAGATCTGGAGATGGCAGGCATTTAAGACTGTAGATAACATTGTCCTGACACACGATTCCTGGCAGAAATTGCTCGCATCGTAGAGCGATACGGTGAATAATTCTTTACGTGACTTGATTGGACGCCACTAGCCTCGACGCAAACCTGGCAGTTCTGCCTATGGTTCTGCCCCGCGATGCATCAAACTCAGCCTTACAGATAACAACTGCTGGATATTGTCAACATCAGTTCATATTTTAATGTGAAAGGTTTCACATCACGATTATTGAAGAATCACATGGCTTTATCCAGACTTCCTACATCGAGAACGGATCATTTTTATTAAAGCAGCTACGAAAAAGCTGTTGAGGTCTTGTCACAGACTATCGTGCTATGGCAGATCCTTTTGGCATTGTCGGTGTTATTAGTCTAACTATTCAGATCAGCCAAGCAGTAGTTCAGATCGGCGTAGACTGGAAGGATGCACCAGACAATGTCAAGGCATTCATGGCTGAGCTAAGAACACTGAAAACTGTGTTATCCGAAACGCATGCTAATCTCCTTCTTAACTCAGATTTCGAAGCAGCGTTCCCCAATCGACCGTCGCTTCTCCTTTCACAGCTGGGTTCTAATGGCTCGAATACAGACACAAAATTGATGCTAGACTTATGTCGGGGAAATCTGGAAGCTTTGCTGAAAGAGCTTACAAAAAGAGGACAAGGCTATAAACTGGGCTGGGACAGATTGAAAGGAGCATTTCTGGCTAAAGATACTCGAGATTCGGTCGAAAATCTCAGCCGACAGTGCCAAACCCTGAACTCCATGCTCTTGATCGATACAGCAGTGCTCGCAGCAAGCACTCACAAAAAAGTCAGCGAAGCAAGAAAAGAGCAGCAGCAATGGCACCAAACAGACAGCAAAACGTTATTAGCAATTCAAAGCAGTGTTGATCAGTCTGAATCATGGCAGAAAAGCAAAAAAGACCAAGCTATCCTTGACTGGCTTTCTCCGCTCGATTACACTTCTCAGCAACATGACTTTATCCGTAGACGACAGCCCGGGACAGGCCGGTGGCTGCTAGATGCGGCGGAATATCAAGCATGGATAGGAGCGGAAAAGAAGACGTTATTCTGCCCCGGGATTCCTGGTGCTGGCAAAACAATTCTGACAGCAATCGTAATTGATGACCTTAGTACGCGTTTTGCTAATGAGAGAAATGTCGGGCTGGCTTATGTTTATTGCAATTTTAAACGGCAAGATGAGCAAGGAATTGGCGACTTTCTTGCAAGCCTGCTGAAGCAGCTTAGCCAACGAATGCTGTCTCTGCCAAATAACATAAAATCTCTTTACGACCACCATTCAAATAAGCGGTCTCGACCAGCGAAAGATGAAATCTTGAAGACGCTACAGCATATAGCTTCTACATTCTCTCGAGTCTTCATTATCGTCGATGCTCTAGACGAGTGCCAAGTGTCTGATGGTTGCCGAACGGAGCTTTTGTCAGAACTTTTTGATCTCCAGTCAAAATGCCAGACCAATTTATTTGCGACTTCAAGGTTTCTTCCGGACGTTGATGAAGTTTTCAAAGGTAGCATATATTTAGAAATTCGAGCAAACGAACAGGATGTCCAGAGATACTTAGATGGCCACTTATCGTTGCTTCCGAAATTCGTACGAGATAATCCGGAATTGAAAAACGAAGTTAAACGCGATATTATAAAGGCTGTTGATGGGATGTAAGTCTTTGTCCGAAGTTTTGGTAGATAATACTTACTCCTATAGGTTCCTGCTTGCACAGCTTTATCTCAACTCTCTGAAAGGGAAAAGATCCCCAAAAGCTGTCCGAACGGCTCTGGGAAAACTTATAACTGGATCTGAAGCGTATGACTACGCATACAAGGAAGCAGTGGAGAGAATCGAAGGTCAACTTTCAGACGAAGAAGAGCTTGCAAAGCAAGTACTCTATTGGATCATTTGCGCAAGGCGGCCATTAACGACGGCTGAGCTTCAGCATGCTCTTGCGGTTGAGCCTGGGGAAACACAACTTGATGTGGAAAATATGTCACAAGTAGGAGATATGATTGCGGTATGCGCTGGACTAGTCACGGTTGACGAAGAAAGCAGAATTATTCGTTTAGTCCATTATACGGCGCAAGAATACTTCAAACGAACTCAACATGAATGGTTTCCTGCAGCAGAAGCGAGTATAACATCAACTTGCATCACATACCTTTCTTTTCATTCATTTAATAGTGGGTCTTGCCGTTCCGATGCTGAACTTGAAGAACGACTACGATTCTATAAGCTATACCATTATGCTTCACAGAACTGGGGACACCACGCTCGAGTAGCTTCAGTTTTAACTGCTGGAGTTGTGAACTTCCTGTGTCACGTACCTAATTTGGAAGCATCAATCCAGACTTTAATAGCTCGAAAACGTTATTCTGGGCATTCAAAATATAGCGAGGATTTTCCGAGACAAATGACAGGGCTGCACACAGCCGCATATTTCGGCATCGGAGGTGCGATAAATATTTTGCTGGATCGGGGGCAACTCAATATACAGGACAGCTATGGTAAAACGCCGCTATCATGGGCTGCTGAGAATGGACACGAAGCTGTTGTCAGGCTCCTGCTTGACACAAGCAAAGCAAATATCGACTTACAAGACAATAAGTACGGCCAAACGCCGCTTTTGTGGGCTGCTGAGAATGGGCACGAAGCTGTTGTCAGGCTGCTGCTTGGCACAGGCAAAGTCGATGTCGACTCACGAGGCAAATCCGGCCAAGCGCCGCTATTATTGGCTGCTTGGAAAGGACACGAAGCTGTTGTCAGGCTGCTGCTTAACACAGGCAACGTTAATGTCAACTTACAAGACAACAATTCTGGCCAAACGCCGCTATCATGGGCTGTTTGGAAAGGACACAAAGCTGTTATTAAGCTGCTGCTTGACACAGGCAAAGTCGATGTCGACTTACAAGACAAGTTCGGCCAAACGCCGCTATTATGGGCTGCTGCGAAAGGACACGAAGCTGTTGTTAAACTGCTGCTTGACACAGGCAAAGTCGATGTTGACTTACAAGATAACGAGAACGGCCAGACTCCGCTATCACAGGCTGCTGAGAATGGACACGAAGCTGTTGTTAAGTTGCTGCTTGACACAGGCAAGGTTGATGTTGACTCACAAGATAATAAGTACGGCCAGACGCCGCTATTATGGGCCGCTGCGAATGGACACGAAGCTGTTGTCAAGTTGCTGCTTGACACAGGCAAGGTCGATGTTGACTTACAAGATATCAAGTACGGCCAGACTCCGCTATCACAGGCTGCTGAGAATGGACACGAAGCTGTTGTTAAGTTGCTGCTTGACACAGGCAAGGTCGATGTTGACTCACAAGATAACGAGTACGGCCAGACGCCGCTATTATGGGCTGCTGCGAATGGACACGAAGCTGTTGTCAAGTTGCTGCTTGACACAGGCAAGGTCGATGTTGACTTACAAGATAACGAGTACGGCCAGACTCCGCTATCACAGGCTGCTGAGAATGGACACGAAGCTGTTGTTAAGTTGCTGCTTGACACAGGCAAGGTTGATGTTGACTCACAAGATAACGAGTACGGCCAGACTCCGCTATCACGGGCTGCTGCGAATGGACACGAAGCTGTTGTCAGGCTGCTGCTTGGCACAGGCAAAGTCGATAGCGACTCACAAGACAATTCCGGCCGGACGCCGTTCTTATGGGCTGCTTGGAAAGGACACGAAGCTGTTGTCAGGCTGCTGCTTGACACAGGCAAAGTCGATGTCGACTCACAAGACAATTCCGGCCGGACGCTGTTATTATGGGCTGCTTGGAAAGGACACGAAGCTGTTGTTAAACTGCTGCTTGACACAGGCAAAGTCGATGTTGACTCACAAGATAACAAGTACGGCCAGACGCCGCTATCATGGGCTGCTGAGAATGGACACGAAGCTGTTGTTAAGCTGTTGCTTGAAAAAGGCGCGATTACAAATATAGTAAGCCGAACTGGTTGTACTAGTTTACAGCTAGCAGCATTGAATAAGTATGAAGAGGTAGAACAAATCTTGATAATGTACAATGCATATGAACCTGACGACTTTTATGGTCTTCAAACTCTATTCTTTGATGTATTAGTTAAAGTATAGCTTTAATATGACTATTATCCATTGATCTTATTGCAAAGGACCCGAATAAAGCTTATTTATTGCTATTTTTAATTAGAAACAACTATGAAAGAACTTATTCACACGTTTCGTTATCCAAGTACTGTATAACGTGACAAAATGTAACAACTCAAGCTGAACAGGGATCTCGATCCGTAGATCTAGGTAGAAGGACTCAGAGGTGTGAACAACTATCAATTGTTATAACTAAGAGAACAAGCTACAGGCAGAAGAAGGGAAGGAGAACAGTGCTTTATATACAGGAAGCTGGCCGGGGGCCAGTGTAAGCGAGCCCTGTAGCATCGGTCGCCAAGCTCTGGGATGCCAAGCCTTGTGGCAGCAGGGGCCAAGCTCGAGATAGGGCCAGGGCCGTGACACAAAAGCTTTTACTGTTAAGCTTTGCTGCGATAATCATGAAGGGCTGATTCTAGAATGTTCTACATACTGCGTGGCACCAATTTCTATTTTAAGGGATGCCATCTACAACATGATGTGATTCGGCCTTAAATGCCCCAGACCAGGGAACGTTAGCTAATGCGGGGCAGTAATCGAAACTAACTATTTTAAAGCTAGCTCTCCAAGAAAATATGGGTCCATGACAAAATCAAAGAGTTAGCGACTGAAGGCGATTGTGGCCGGTACTATACAGTATGTACTGTAAACAACAGTCACGTATTTTAAATGTTACTGTTCGACTAGAAGGAAATGCTTCCTAAACTTTGTATTGATAACTCTCCAAAGGATATTCCTCAACCTTTGTGTCACGGCCCTGACTTCTTAGACGGAGCTCAGCACCGGACACCCCAGAGCTCGGACGGAGCTCAGCACCGGACATCCTAAAGCTCGCTTATACTGGCCTCCGGCCAGCTTCCTGTATATAGAGCGCTGCTTTCCTTCCCTTCTTCTGTCTGTAGCTTGTTCTCTTAGTTATAGCAATTGATAGTTGTTCACACCTTTGAGTCCTTCCACCTGGATCTACGGATCGAGATCCCTGTTCAGCTTGAGTTGTTACACTTTGCATATTTGCAACTCGCTCGTCTCCTTCTCATCTACAAGATTTCCTGGCTCTGATCTCCTAAAAGACGCGATAAAATGGAGAAAGCATTATGCTAGAAAGGATGCTAATGGACGTTGGATACAAGGTTCAGCGCTATTAGATTGGAAATCACCTATTATTCAAACAGAATTGTGGACCATGAGTGAAATATTTCTTAGTGGCGCGTTCGAGAAACGTGTATTAATAGATCGTGGCGAAATACAATATGTCGTTGCAAAAAATATCGGTCATAGTTACTGGCCTAAAAGTACTAGAGGAGTCCACCAACTAATGTGGCCAGATGATAAAAACTACGGTTAATATCTCAAATACCATCAAAAAGTGCCGATATTTCTCAAATACCATCTTTTTTTTGGCCTCTATCTGGCCATACCACTTTTATGGTATATGAGATATGTTCCAACATACGCTGTAAATAGAACTTTTGAGGGCTTGGCCCCTGACACTACAGAGCTTGGCCCCTAACACTACAGGGCTCGGCCCTTGTCACTACAAAGCTCGGCCTCTAACACTACAGGGCTCGGCCTTTGTCACTACAGGGCACTACAGAGCTCGTTTACACTGGCCTTTGGCCAGTTTCCTGTATAACAATTGACAGCGTTTACACTTTTGAGTTTTTTTTCTTAAAATCCACGGATCGAGATTTTTGTTCGCTTTGAGTTGTTACAGTAGTGTAAGTCTTTGTATTTGACTTTATTTTATTTCAATTTCTATTGCAACTAATTAACTCCGTACACTTTTTCACGTTTCAAGCGCTGGTCACATGATCATAACTACATACAAATGGCTACTAACAGTCATCGTCGCTGTCGCTATCACAAGGTTCCCCCAGTTCAACAACTACATCTGCTTCTTCCATTACTTGTATGCCCAATTCTTGATCAAGGCGTTGTGCTTCTTCTTCTTGTTCTTCATCATCCAGCTCCAATTGTTCGTCTTCGTCGTCGACTTCCTCGTTGTCGACTTTCTCGTCGTCGACTTCCTCGTCGTCGACTTCTTGAAGCCAATCGAAAGCTCGTTGTCGACGTCCATTTGAAACTGGCTGACCTGTACAACTACGTCGATTATGACCCCAATCGAGGCAATTACTGCAACGCGTTTGCTTTTTGTTCCAGTTGCCTTTGCGTATACGTTTAGTTCGAGGCCGACCTGCTCCTTTGCGTAAAACAGGTGGCTTAATTGAATTATCAGAAGAAAGGTTTTCGATCGATACTGGCAGTAATATATGGCGGTAGGTCTTTTTGTATTCTCTTGTAGTATACAAATCCTCAAAATATTGAATTGAGTCGATTTGCAGCACTCTGGCAGCTGCAATAGCGTGAGAACAGGGCGATTGATACTCCCAGAAGTCTTGACAGTCGCACGACTTTTGATCTAAAACAACTACCCATTTTCGACCTGTATCAGGATCCTCGACTTGAGCAATATTCTCATTTGTAGGGTATACTCGATATCGACGAGAAGCTTGAAAACGACTTCCAAATTTGGCCATAGGCACGTCAGCGAGTTGATCGAATTTGCTAGTTGTTGATCGCCTTTCGAACCATATTTTAGTCACTGAAAGGTATATACCATCCAGCATTTGAAGAAAAGGCATACGCCGATAATCGTCCCAGCTAGAATTCAAAGATTCAACAATATTAGAAGTATCATGGCCAAATCGAGGATATTCTGAGTAAGCTCTAGTCCACAGTTTGTTGTCGATATTGCAAAGATAATCGAAAGCGTCAGTACTAACTTCTTTCAATTTCGCCATTTCATTTTTGTACAATTGCGGCGTTTTAGCTCTACACGCTTTCCAAAACAAAGGCCTTACTTTATTGCCATATCTTTGCTGTAAATTGTCCGCAATATGCTGACAACAGTGAAGATGAATTGCTTGAGGATACTCCTTTTCGACTGCTTTTGCCATTCTTTTCTCACGATCAGAAATAAAAGTATGCTGCGCCAACAAAGTAATAGGGAAAGCAAGCTTCAAGTGGCGCAAAAACCAGCTCCACCAGTGATATTCTTCAATAGGTACTAATGCCCAGGCTAAAGGCGTTACCTTGTCGTTTGCATCGATTCCACAACAAATCAATAATATCATACGATACCGAGACTTTGTATGAGTACCGTCGATAGCATAAAACTGGCGAAGGCGCTTTGTAGCCGATCGACAAGGAGCTGGAGCAAAAAACGCAGCTTGAAATACACCATTTGCTTGGGTTTCCATAACAGCGTAATTATTTGAATCTACAGCTTTGAACTTTTCGATATACGCCGGAAGTAAAGCAAACGATTGAGTTTCGTCACCATACACTTCCTCGAGAATAGCTTGTTTTGCGCGGTAAGCCTGAAGATAAGGAATCTTGTTATAGTACTGAAGGCGCTCAATTGATTGGATTTGCTTTGGAGTGATTTTGGGATTATCAACAACCGCAGCACGATGGTGAGGTATTATATACTCCAAACTATTCATATTCGATGCTCCGAAATGACTTGCAGGAGAGCAAGTATGAAGCTTTAAGTGAGTTATATGAACTCCTTTCTTTTTAGAATCACTAGCTCTAATTCTGAACTTGCAAGATCGAAGCGTACGGCATACAATATCGAAGCGCGTTTTATCTGAATAGGCTGTTTTCCATGATTCAGAAGCGTTTGAAACGTAGAATTTAATAGCTTCTTTTGCTGAAGATATATTAGGAAAAGTAGTGCCTATTTGGAGAGTCATATTGATCGAAACAACAAAGAACTAACGGCTGAAGAATCAAATATACAAAAAGATTAAAAATACGTGGGATTATTTGAATTTAAAGCTTTGTGGGTCAGGTGCGTTAGTTAGTCTTGGCATGAAATGATGGTATTTCAGAAATATCTCAAATACCATCATTTTTTTGGTGTCTATCTGAAATACCATCATTTTTTGGCCTCTATCTGAAATACCATTGTTTTAAAAAGGTGGTATGGCCAGATAGAGGTCAAAAAAAAAGATGGTATTTCAGAAATATCGGCACTTTTTGATGGTATTTGAGATATTAACCGTAAAAACTAGTAAGTCTCCTGAATTACAAATATGTTTAAAACTAACAATTAAGTTAGTCTTACCAATTTTATGAGGCAGCTTTTCTGGAGATCGAACAACCCGCTTGAACCTACGGAATTTCAGTGTGCGGAGTGTGGAACTCTTATAATAGCAGCAAGCGATAATAATACGAAACTTAAGCGACGGCGATGGCGATTCTAGTTTGCTTATTATTAAAGCTCTTAGGTTAAAAAGCTTATTTATAATGTACTGTATTTTAGGTTTCAGTCAATAACCGACCCTACAAGACGAAAAATCCCGTAGTATATTAGCAAGGCGCAAAATCTCAACATCGGATAATTTTTGTTATTTTCTAACTTAAGCTTGAAATCTTGAAATCCAGATCCTATTCCTTCTCCACTCACTCAACATAACGTAAGTGTCACGGAGTAAATCAGAGCTGTAGAATAACCAATCGGGTGAGCGAAGTTGTCGGTTATTGCAATACTTTTTTGTTGTTGTTATTCTCTATCTAAGCTCTAGCTAGTCATGCGCCATGCGCCAGGTGGGTCATGTGATCTCACTAGTCCCTTGGTACCAACAGAAGTGATATAATCCCTCCCTGTGTAGCGAAACACCCTGCGTGCCGAAACAGACCAATGAAATTGAATAAATTTCGAGCTTAATAGATTGTTATATTAAAAGAAATAACGTCTATCCCTGCGTGCCGAAAATCCCTGCGTGCCGAAAAAAAATGATAGGTACTTTGACTTTGAGTATCTTAAAATCTATGCAGACTTCAATATCTCCTATAATTTTTTATAAGTTATGTTCCGTGGCTACTCCCGGACACCCTAAACTCCTCCGACTAGAAAATCACGTTCGCATCGTCGCCTTCACGCCTGACTTGCAAAGAGTCTCCTTTTATAGCGTAATGACTTCCTCCACTATAACTCCACCACCGAGCTCTTACTATCCCTAATACTTATAAAGGGGTCTTATCCGAGCTCTAAGGCCTCTCACCTATGCAGGAAGTTGTCATCAGCCTTGTGGCTGCTGTGGCGCGCAAATTCATGCATGCTCGCCACGCGGATCTGTACCTCGGATCAAAGCGGGTGACGATTTCGGTTAGTGCATAATAACCCCGCAATATTTACGCTGTAATTTCGATTATATGGCTGACGTGAGCACAGACCATCTCCGCCCTGACCCGTAGCTGGTAGTGCCCCCAGATATCGCCATCGTCTCACAATACAGTACTATACGTAGATTTACCTAGAAGATTCTAGAAACTGAAATAGAGATGAAAAGAAAAAGAGATATAATATAAAGACTATAATATAAAGTTTACTATATACTAGTTATATATTACAAGCTTTGGGCCTTGTCTAAACCGAAGAAATGAAAGTCTCCCTGATGAATGTCCTAAAACGACAGTTTGATCCCAAATAGCTTTACACGTAGATCGGTAATCAGGAGGTAGCCAGAGAATATTCGCTTCACCTTCTACTACCCAATAATCAGATACACGTAAAGTAGGTAGTAGATTGCTATCGGGGGAGAAAGCTACAGAGCTGACGGAGTCAGAATGGCCCTCGAGCGTCTGCAACGCTTTCCCCGTGGCGGCGTCCCAGAGCCGCACCGTCTGATCCCACGATCCCGAGACCACTTGCTTGCCGTCGAGGGAGAAAGCCACGGACCTGACAAAGGCAGAATGGCCCTCGAGCGTCTGCAGCGCTTTCCTCGTGGCGGCGTTCCAGAGCCGCACCGTCTTATCATCCGATCCCGAGACTACCTGCTTGCCGTCGGGGGAGAAGGCCACAGAGCTGACGGAAGCAGAGTGGCCCTCGAGCGTCTGCAGCGCTTTCCCCGTGGCGGCGTCCCAGAGCCGCACCGTCCTATCCCACGATCCCGAGACCACTTGTTTGCCGTCGGGGGAGAAGGCCACGGAGTAGACGGAGGAAAAGTGGCCCTCGAGCGTCTGCAGTGCAGCATTCCAATGTGCTTGTACTCTTGGTTTTAACTTAATCCAATGTAGGATACGATCCCTAAATCGCCTTCGAACAATGCTTCGTTTTAACTAAACCCAATGTGGAATACAATCCTTAAATCGCCTTCGAACAATACTATTCTCTGGAGCAAAGAGCAGAGCCGCACAGTATAATTGAAGAGGTGCTTGTTCAATCACTGATCGGTTATATAAGGCAAATCGCTTTGCATCATAGATAAATGCGTACATATCCGGGCTTTCATTAACCTAAGGATAAGTTAATTAGACTCTTATAAATAATAGATAGATAGTTACTAAGACGTGAGCCTCTAGGGACAATATTGCTTGAATCCCTTCTGACGTCTTGCCCATCCACCCAAGTGCCTCAAGCCAGTGTAGTAGATGAGCCTGCAGAAATCGGTGGGCGTCATTGCCGTCGTAAGCCTGAGAACCACTCCTTTGTAGATGCTGAACCCAGTAGAGGCATGCGTATTGAACTTCGGGCGGAAAGCATTTCTGAACATGACTGCTCTCAACTTGGCTGGCTTGATAACCAGGAGCATGTAATTCGCAAACATCTTTCTTAAGTGCCCGGGACATTAGTTGTATACAGCCAGCAGCTAATGTATGATGTGCTTGCTTCTTATCTACCCAGAAATCTCCACATCTATCTTTACTAAAGAAGAAGTCTCGAAATGAAGGGTGGTGTAGGCGGAGTAAGTGAGTTGGATCCTTAGGAATATCAAGAATCGCATAAAGATCCTCAAGTGCCTAGTTGATGTCCTCCTTTTGGAAATGTAATATTTTGCTCAATGAAAGGGTAGAAAAAAGTAAGAGTAAGGTTACTATACTTCCAAGAGTGTATTTCAACATTCTGCCTAGCTCTTCCTTTTCTTTGTCTGTATAGTTTGAAAAGATAGAGTGCCTGAGGACAGTAATATAAATCTCGCTGAAGTGCTTCTCTGGTGCCGTAGTAGCGCGGCTGCTGCTCTTAAGTATCGTATCTAGTCTACTATGTGCGAATCGCTTCCCTTCACGGATAAACCGACATGCTGTTGCCGCCCAGATAAATAGACCACTAGCATAGAGAACCAGCTGTCTTACAGCCACTTCGCCTGGCCAGTCTGCTCCAAGACTCCACTCCTGCCTGATTGTCCCTAGATTGTATTCCAGGAATAAAGAGATGTCATGGTTGACAATCGTAGGTAGTACGTTGTGGAGTATAAAGTCCCGGTGCTCAGCTTGTGGGATACGGTGTATGCCGTGTCGGATTGAAATTTCGGGTCTACTCGTCAGAAAGACTCGAAGTCGTACCGTCTTTAGTGATCGAGCCTCAGCTAAGAGCTCTAGGATGATCCGGACATTGTTATCACCCTCACACTCATCGAGTGCATCAACAACAAAAACGTAAGACTGGTGGAATCTCTCTAGCCTTGATAGAGGACCGAGAACAAGCTGGCGCCACTGGTCGACGAGGGACAGACTCGTAATATCACTCCGCTCTCTCACAGCATCATGGACATGGGTTTGAAGAGATGGTATACTGTTTGCGAGCTGCACGGCAAGACTTGTGAAGAACTTGCCAGCATGGCTCACATCCCCGCCACCCTTGGAGAAGAAGAAGCTGGCTCCAAGACGCTTCTGCTCATTGTATCTGCGGGCGACGGTGCGGGAGATTGTGGACTTTCCTGTCCCAGCTAGGCCGTTCAGCCAGAAGATGCATTGCTCACCCTGTCCATCTTTTCCATCAGCCCAGTCATATATCCGTTGTAGGAGGTCGACGCGTGTGTCAGGGAGGCAGGCAAGTTCGTGTTGGCGGTTGTATGAGTTGAAGGGCGCCTCAACAGCATACGGTAGGTGACGAAGTAGGTCATTCTCAGGGCCTGGGCTGCTAGTTAGCGCTAGCCTGAACAGATGTGTCAGGCATCAATCGTAGAGATAGGACTTGCCCTTTAAAAGAGTGTCGATCTCCTTCCAGAGCCGTCTAAATGCGTTTTCTCTCCCTTCGCCATAAAGGGACGGCATTTGGACATTGAAAATGCCCAGAAGCGAGTATGCCTTGTCTTCTTCGCGTGTGGTGTTGCGGTCTTTTGCCCAAAGAAGTCGCTCGTCAATACTGAAACTTGAAAGAAGACCACCTTGAAAAGCTTTGACAGGAATTCCTGTTGCTTCATGAATGTGTCGCTCTAGCGATCTCTTATCACCCAAATGTTCCTAATCTTTAGAATAAAAGTCAACGGATGCTGGAGCAAGAAGTTCTTGAAGAGTCCAACCCCGGGTAAACCATTTGCTTTTCCGGAAGGTCGATTCCCAGAAGATTTGGGTAGACTCGCCGTTAGCGTCCAAGGGAGGTCGAGAAACATCCGCGAGATATACGTAGTATTTGACCGAATTATGGTACCAACGAAACATGGAGATAATAGCTTCTGATAACACGGCACTGCTTGATTTATCAATGCAACAACTATCCACCCAAAAGTATCGCAAGCCATCACGTCTAGCCTGTTCTCCGCAAAACCATATCTTGTCATAGCCAGCCTTGTTCCTCCCAGTACCATCCATTAAGTCTTTAAAAGTAACCTCTTCCGAATCCGCTCCCCATGTGTGCGAAAGGATAGCATAGTCGGGGATGTTGTCGATGATATCCTTGGTAAGGGTGAACTCGTCGTCGTTTTTGCGTTCCAAAAGACGCATTATTGGGCCTGGATTTGAGGCGCCGAAAGGAAAGAGGATTATCAGTGAATTTTGCGTCGCCGAATCGGCATATATGCGAAGTTGTTTTCGAGTTGGGAGAGGATGTTGGATTGAAGGCTGGCGGTTATATCGACTCAGCTGAACGCAGCCTCGCGGGAATGGTGGCGTCGTTGTTCATCGCCGCAAGCGTGCGCACAAAGCCAGCCAAGTGCTAGGGATTCGCTGCAGAAGCGTGGTTGGGCCATAACTTGTTGTCGCTGACATGTACAGTATCGCAACGAGTGGTAGAAACCGTACTTATGCTGCACGTGAAATTCTGCCCTGTCGCCCAGAGAAGCTAGATCGCGTCAGCCACAGACCTTAACGGCCACAAGTGGCAAATAATAAAATACGACTAGCGTGGCTGTAAATACAATATTAGGTAAGGGCGATAACGTACTTTATAAGCGAGTTGCGCATATATGCGAGTTGCGTAGTCCTATTTTTGGTGCAAAACGCTGAAATCGACCCCCTAGTAATCTTCACAACTAATAGTAAAATTTTGCTTATAATTTGAAAAGTAATAATTAATAGTTATTCTAGAATATGTATACTAGTTTTTAAACTTGTAAATATAATAATAATATAGAATCTAACATTTGTGGATCAATTCTGAACGAAATCATTTATACTCAACTTTTACTAATTTACATACTTTAAAAGTCTGTTCAAATAATTAACGTAGTATTAAATATCACATTTTACAACTACATTAATTATTAGATGGCGTGGTTATCAAGATTACTAGGGAGTCGATTTCAGCGTTTTGCACCAAAAATAGGACTGCGCAACTCGCATATGTGCGCAACTCGCTTATAAAGTACGTTAAATCCTTCCTCGCTTATTAAGATGCTTGGCATTTCGTGTACCTCCCACTTTGTCCGGATAAATCCGGCAGGCAGGTTTCCTTGTTCTTTGCGTCTTCAAACCTTAGAGCTATATTTGAACATAATAGAAGCTTTATGCTATGGCCCCGAATTTCGGGGACAGGTTAATAGTCATGATAAAGCAAGGGGTAATAGCTATAGCAGCTTTTGACGCTCTCAACAGGACGATCGACAGCATAGCTAAACTATAGTATTTTTCTGACTACAAGTCGAGCTCTTGTAGAGAAATAGCTAAAGAACAATAGCAAACTGATTATAACTTTATATATTTACGTGGTGGAGATTTAAGACCCCTAAACCATGAAGTTTTTTCGGCACACAGGGTTTTTCGGCACGCAGGGATGGACGTTAGTCAGACAAATTGACCGTACTGTCACGGCCCTGGCCCTGTCTCGCTTAGAGCTTGGCCCCTGACACCACAGGGCTCGCTTACGCTGGCTCCTGGCCAGCCTCCTGTATATAAGGCACTGCTTTCCTTCCCTTCTTCTGTCTGTAGCTTGTTCTCTTAGTTATAACAATTGACAGTCGTTCATACCTGTGAGTCCCTCAACCTGAGATCCACGGATCGAGATCCATGTTCGCCTTGAGTTGTTACACGTACTACGATAAACACGTGATCAGATTTAGACCCTGCTGTATTTTTTTCAAAGCGGGGCTAAAAGATGGAGTATTTTGATATTATGCGCAAGGCATTAAATTTGCAGACTGTCACGGCCCTACCTCCCTAGAGCCCGTTGGGCCTCGGCCCCTGACTGTCACGTCGCGTGCTCCCAGGTACACGTGACCCATATTAGGCGAGCTCCCCGAGCGCCTCGTGTATATATAGCCTGCTCTCCTCGAGCTCCCTCTTCCTTCCTCAGCTATAGATTCTCGAATAGTACCACCGCTGCCCTCTGTATCTGTAGATCCACAGCTCGTGCCGTGACACTGACACCACAGGGCTCGCTTATACTGGCTACTGGCTAGTCTCCTGTATATACAGCACTGCCTTCCCTCCCTTCTTCTATCTGTAGCTTGTTCTCTTCGTTATAACAATTGATAGTCGTTTATACCTTTGGATCCCTCTCCCTGAGATCTACGGATCGAGATCCCTGTTCGCCTTGAGTTGTTACAAAGCATGCCCTTCTCCAAAGAGCTCTAACGTCTGTCCTGTGTGCCGAAAAAACCGGTGTGCCGAAAAAACTTTATAGCTTAGGTATCTCAAATCTCCGCCATTTGAATATATAAAGTTATAAATAGTTTGCTATTGTTCTTTAGCTATTTCTCTGCAAGGGTTTGACTTGCATTTAGAAAAATACTGTAGTTTGGCTATGCTGTCGATCGTCCCGTTGAGAGCGTCAAAAGTGGCTGTAGTTATTACTCCCTGCTCTACCATGACTATTGGCCTGTCTCCGAGTTTTGGGGCCACGGTAAAAAAAGTGCTATCAAGAGAGAATATGACTCCAAGTTCTGAACACTTAGAGCACAAGGAAACCTGCGTGCCGAGTTTATCCGGACAGAGGGGGAGACACAAAATGCCAAGCGAATTTACCACGCTTATATAATGTTATATTAACAGGCACGCTAGCCGTATTATGCTGTACGTTATACCAAATTCATATAAAGTGTGGCGTTCTTCTAGAATTTTCCATAATTAGCCACCAGCTTACCGCCAGTTGCCCCAGACAATCGAATCAGGCAACTATAGAGTTCTAACTGCGAGATGCATCGAAAACTATGCATAGCGCCTCGCTCGAATGGTCCGCACAGCCGCCATAAGGTTAGTCTCTGCAGTGGCTGGCCACGACTGGTTGGTCTGGCGCGCTCGTGCGATAGTGCACAACGACACTATGCCGCGAGGCTACCGTCTAGCTGAGCTGTATTGTTGAACAGGCTAGGTCTAAGGATCATACCTAGTCTATTGTAGGCACCGGTAGGCACCGGTAGGCAACGGTAGGCAACGGTAGGCAACAGTGTGATGACATGTGAGTATCGTACCTCTATAAGTAGAGGGATTATCTCCTGTAGTTTAGGTTCTACAACCTTCAGCAATTGATACTCGTTTGCCCTATACTCTCTGAAGGCCACGTGACTTTCTCCTTCTATTTGAACATGTATGAACACATCCTCGACCCAACCGGTACTCCCCCTCTTAACAAATGCATACATATCGACCCTGCGACAACTATTCACTGACATTCTTTCGTTTAGCGATCCTCTTAGATCCTGTCTGAATTATGCGCCTACAATACAACAACGAAGGCGAGTTCAGCCTTACCAAGGACTTCTTTGGCGACGATATTCCTGACTATGCTATCCTTTCGCACACATGGGGGGCGGATACAGAAGAGGTCACATACAGAGATATGACAGATGGCACTGGGAAGAACAAGATTGGATACGAGAAGATTCGATTCTGCGGAGAACAGGCCAGACGCGATGGGTTGGAATACTTCTGGGTGGACACCTGTTGCATCGACAAAACCAACAGTGTCGAGCTCCAAGAAGCTATAAATTCTATGTTTCGATGGTACCAAGAGGCAGAAGTCTGCTACGTATATCTATCGGACGTTCATCTAGAAGTCAACAATAATCTTGGGAGGCTCGTTATCCGGGAAAGCATATGGTTCAAACGGATACGATTGAAACGTTCACCATTAGGGCCTTGGCGTCTTCGACACACCAAAAACCAAAGCACGCTGCTTTTATTTTTGCCGACACGAAACTTAGCGAAAATTGTGTATCGCGATTTTGCGCAACTTTACAATATAACCTTTATTTAAACAACAACGAAAAAAGTTAAAACATAATTTATTGAAATTCAATAAACCTAATTCAAACGAAATCTTTATATATATATATTTATATATGTTTTGTTGTAAGCTTTATTATAAAAAGAAAAAAACAATTTCAAGTAAAATCGGGTTTAGCGCATTTCGCTTAGTACAACAGCAAACTGCATATTCAAAAGTAGAAAAGCGCAAGTAAATACTTCGCTTAACTATCTTAATACAGGAAATAGTGGGTATGTGCCAAGGCACTAATGGTGAGCGTTTCAATCGTACCCGTTCAAACGAGGCTGGACGCTTCAAGAGCTTCTCGCGCCCCACAAGGTGATGTTCTACGACTCCAATTGGCGACTAATCGGAGATAAGGAATCGTGCTGTCCCATCATATCCTCCATCACGGGCATCGGAGTCAATTGCATACTTAATTCTTCGGAGGTCAGGCGCGAAATGTATTTCACACGTATATCATGGGTCGAGGACAGACAGACAACTAAGGCGGAAGATATAGCATACTGCTTGATGGGCATACTTAATGTCCATATGCCTCTGCAATATGGAGAGGGGGAGTTCAAGGCCTTTGAGCGACTGCAGCATGCGCTGGTCAAACTAACATCCTCAAGTTCCCTATTGGCATGGGGGCTAAGCCCTAAGAACTGCATTTCAACCGGGCCGGATTTGTGGAGCATTTTCCCACGGTCCATCAAACGACAAGATATCCTGGCGCAATCTCCAAAGCGTTTTTCACATCAGCTTGTCTTGGAATGCATCGCCACTCTGAGGGACCGCAGCAAGGCCTGGGTTCACACAAATCGTGGGTTCAAAGTCGAGGTGATGCTTGTCGAGAAAGCAGACTGGTACATCATCGCGGATGAAAAAGGCACCCCACAAAGACATGATCTCGCAATTGCCGTTTTGCCCTTCACGCGTCCCGGGAACTCGTTCGAATGCCCTGGGGTGCTCTTATCAGGGAACTCGCTAGAGCGTACCTACAACCGCATCTCTTGTCCGAAAGGATACCCATCAGTGATGGTACCTGCACGATTAGTGTCCCAAAGCGAAGCCCTCGAAGGTTTACCTGACGGACCTGCCATCATATCGCGAGGTGCTGCCCCCGGCCATAAGGGACAAGCTTGTCTTGGTTGATGCGATTGGTTTTCAGGTTCATACTATTAAAGTACACAGATGTGATTGGAGACCAACTGACAATTCACTTATGCTTCATCCAGATGTATCATATGACACCCAACAATCAGTCTTACGGTTATTGGACACTGCGGATATGCAGTCTTACTTCGACTTGCGTATCTCAAACTCTTTTATTGTATCAGAGAGCAGTGGAGGTACTGTCGAGAAATCTGACCGCTGGCGATTTCGGAGGCTGGAGCTGGAGGTTTGTGATGAGCACGAGGGATCCCTCGTGCGGGGTTCATTATCAGAGTCGCGAGGTCATCCTATAGAACCTTCGAGTGCCACAATATCTGTAGGGGCTAAGATGGTCAAGATAAGTTTGGAAGGGAATGAGAGCTTGATATGGTTATTATATACTGTAACAATTTCGACTACGCGCGGTGCGGACTCTTAGTCGCTTGGACCAAATACGGCAGCTGGTGCAGGCATTGAAGTCATTACTAAGCTGGATTTGACGCACCTGTCAGGATTTGGGCAAGTGATTAAAATACACTCGGGGTAGGAATAAGTGGGGCTTCGCCATTTTAACTTTCGATAGTGTAACAACTCAAGATGAACAGGGATCTCGATCCGTGGATCTCAGGAAGAGGGACTCGAAGGTGTGAACGACTGTCAATTGTTATAACTAAGAGAAAAAGCTACAGATAGAAGAAGGGAAGGAAAGCAGTGCTTTATATACAGGAGACTGGCCAGGGGCTAGTGTAAGCGAGGTCCTGTGGTGTCAATGGCCGAGCCCCAAGGGGCTCTAAGCGAGATAGGGCCAGGGCCGTGACAGGTGGTGGAGCTAAATGGAGGAATACGATTATGCTATAAAATGAGACCTTTGGCAAATCAAGCGTGAAGGCCGCAATATAAATGAGGAAGTAATAAAAACTAGTTCTAGCTCTAAACCTAACTTTGAGGAACCAGGGAATGTTGAAATACAAGAAGGAAAAAGTAAATAATTTGTTGTTCGGCCACAAAGAAGCCTGTATGCTACGGTTGATGATTCCGAGGAATCAGCAAGCCATTAAGGCTTCTATGTGCTACCGGCCTAGAAAACCCCTTTTATAGAAAGAGAGAGTCTTGGCCGACAAAGAACGGGTCCCAAACCGGGTCGCCGACGGCAGTTGTCACCAACTACCATACGTTCTACCCGCCGGCTCAGCGACGGTCACCTCCACAGTT
Source organism: Bisporella sp. PMI_857 (assembly GCA_021307315.1). Taxonomy (NCBI): domain Eukaryota; kingdom Fungi; phylum Ascomycota; class Leotiomycetes; order Helotiales; family Helotiaceae; genus Bisporella; species Bisporella sp. PMI_857. The sequence continues at coordinate 79,632 of JAJSPD010000080.1, forward strand.
CCCCTATCTCTGCCTTTCGTGAGCCAGGACGCGCACAATTCAGCACCCCGTTTCTTGGGTAGGGGTCGTACCTGTGGCCTAGACACTCATAGATGCAGGGAGGAAAAGCTTCAATAACCATCGCACCAGCAGATAGTACGCAATCCCTAAGATAGGCCAACAAAAAATGAATGCTCCAGCAATGTTGGATTGCTGGATTAGGTGTTGAATAAGCTGTATTAGTCAGCATGTCGACCTTACACAAGAATCTACAATCCAAAGTTCCTGGAGGTTCTTATTCCAGTTAGCGAACTGTAGGATCGACGATCCAATGAATAGCTGTTCCCCACTAAAGTAGAATGCACGTTGTGCAGTTACCTGGATTTCCAACGCTGCTGCGATTGAAAGCGACAGCACGATTGAAACACTTTCAGGCTTGCTTATAATACGTTGCGCACCAAGCAAAACCCCCCAGTGGCTGAATCTCCGCCCTCGCCGCCAAGAGCAGCCGAAGCTCAACAGACAAGGTAGGCTACGGGTAGGAGATCTCATCAAGTATGGGACAATTGCACGACTACTAGAGCCGAACAACTTCAACGCTGCTATCAAAGACAACACGTTGGACCACTTTAAGCTGGTTACAGTGTGTGCACACTGGGCAGGCTGTCAAGTGGGTGTATCTTCCCATATAACCGCCAAGCAGGTAGGGTACAAGTAGAAGATCGCTGCAACTAAGGGACAACTAAAGCTCAATATCACATGACGGATAGCAAGTAAGAACAGCTCCTCGAGACAACAGAAGACTCTTGCTGGCAGTGTTCCCCGACCTGAAAGAACAGCGGAGGGACCCGAAAACTGCACAGTGACTGTATTCAGGAGGAAGACCAGTACAGGCGGAAGCGTGCACGTTCTTAAGGCTAACCGGTACAGTTTGATTGCAGGAAGTCGCGCTGGGTTCAGATCCGTCAGGTCTTTTCAGGCTTACGCTCTTGATGCTACGACTTGCGCGTGTTACAACGACGTTAGAAGTATGTATCGACCTTGTTGATTACAAAAGATTCTTACCTTGTTGCTTCATTTTGAACTCGGAGAACTGTTCGAAAAAGAAAGGAGTGTGTTGTTGCCCTAATCGAGCCTTGACCTTATTTCCAATTATATGGTCGTAGAGCTTCACCTTGTACGAGAGGTTTCGAAGTTCGAGGAGGAAATGAAGCTTTTCCTGGTACCAATAGTGAGCAATATGAACGAAGAGCAAAAAGGACGACTTCGCTCTACTTTATATTGATAGCCATGGAGTTGTGGAGTTGAGAGAGGATTGTGAAATTGAAGGAGCTTCGAAGGTGGCTCGGAGAGAGGTCGTGATTCAAGGTGAGAAGGAAAGCTGATCAAGAGATCGACCTACGCAACGTCAACGTATTGAAAGCGTTACAAAGGAGAAATACACTTCAATACTCTTCAATTCTCTCATGCTGAAAGCTTATTTCCTTCCATTACTCACGGAAGGAGTTCGAAGCATGAGGAGTTCGTATTAGGGGTTCATTGTAGAGAAGAGATTCGATCTGAAGGTGAATAGTCAGAAATTGGTTCTCGCGAGCAAATTTAAGGGACTGGGAATCGAATGGAGGATTGATTAGACCTCGAGATACTTCTCTGAGAGAGATCGAGATCTCTGAAAGTCGCATCGTTGTTATTGTTATTGTTGCTGTAGAGTTGTAGGTTGGAAAAAGGTGAAGGAGGGATTGTGCTGGGAGGTAGATATTTTATCGTTGGTACGGAAAGTTGATATTCACTCTCGAGGCTATGAAGGCAGGCAGTCACGCGATGCAACGACATATGGCACAAACACCTGAAAGGAAGAGCTCGATCTGACTGATCATGAACCTCTATTGCTCTAACTGCTCGAGGCGAGCACGTATGAGAAATGGGACGGATGTGGTGAGGTTGATTTCTTTCCTATGTCAATATCGTGATGCACATAAATGGCCAGTCATGCAACTAGAGAAGCTAGCTGTCTGTATAAAATCACATTACCAACCAATTGACAATATTATTCGACCACTACACTTATATCTATATATTCTATTTGACGATATAACGCGGAGGCTTCGGCCTACCGGTGCACCCGAATATTCTACGTTTATGCTACGTTTTAGTTACGTACTACATCCTGTTACTGTTCTTGCGCTTCAAGCATGAACTTCGCTGCAGTATGCCACAGCTATCGATATCACGCTTATAGGTTTTGCGCTAGATCCTGTTGCTGTTCTTGCTCTTCAGCATGTTCCCCCACAATATAGCTCTAAAGTTTTTTGAGCGCAGCGAAAATGGGGGTTTGGGGGCTGGCCTTTATATAAAATGTGATATTTTATGTGACTAATAAATGTAATACAAAGCAAGTGACAGGCTAGCTCTAATCTACTCAGTTGAGAACTATCGAATCGGCTGTGCAGCCTGATCCGCAAGGCTAGCTTTTATTAGCTCGTCCACTAACCGCAGGGTACAGGATGAGCCACAAGTGAGCATCATTAACCGAGAAGTAAAAAACGGTGAACTTCTGTGTTCGATCGGGAGACGATTGCCGCCCGAACTCCTTACAAGCAACAGTATTTTACATCCTTCCCATGCCCAGCAGCGCTATAATCGCTAGAAATTGTTGGCGGGTGCGCTTGACCATTTTGACTATTATTTCCTAACGGGGGTAGAACATGGAAGTTTGCGAACAAAACGAGGCATTCGTCGAAGAGGATGGGGATCTTGCATTTTCCCACACCAAGATTATACTCAGGGAGGGCGACCAATATTACTATGCGATTACTAGCCGTCGCTACCTCCTCCATTTCGAAGTCGATCTGCTTGAACTCGACCCTGTCCCGATTCCGGCTTCGCAAATCTGGCCGCCGTTCCCGACACGCTTCGCACGAGCGCCTGAGCCATTACCTCAGGACTGTTATGTGAAGCGACCTAGTCTGCTATATTACGGCGACACCGAGGCATCCACCGAACTGGGTAGTCTTCTGTTGAATGAGGCTGAAGTCTGCGAGATCCTGAGGACATTTCTCCACCCTAATATCGCCCAATATCTTGGATGCATAGTCGAGAACGATAGAATAACGGGCCTTTGTTTTGTCAAGTACGGCATGAACTTGTCAGAAAGGGTAACCAAGGACTCTCGCCCTTTCGATGCAGACCTTTTTTCGCAGGGTATTCAGGAGGGTATTCGGCATCTTCACAGTTTGAATCTCATTCATTGCGATCTCAACCCGACCAACATCTTGATGAACGGGGATACTCCGGTTATCGGAGACTTTGATTCTTGTCAGCGAGAGGGAGAGAAATTAGGTTTCAAGGCTGGGACGAGAGGCTGGACGAGTGAGGAGTTCAAGTTTGCAAGGCCCGAGAATGATCAGTATGGTTTATCAAGGATTCGAAATTTCTATTTCAAGTTCGCAAAGCCCGAGAATGATCAATATATAATATCAAAGATTCGAGATTCTATTTCAAATGAAGAATACCGAAAACCTGTTGAGATTTCCTATCTAAGCTATTTGAATAGAATAGCTGAACCAACTTCATTGACTGAACCTCCTCACTGTGTCCGACCTCATGCCTCGTGCCTCATACTTGCTACCCAAGTCCGACTGTAGTTCGGGATGAACCTAATTGTTATGACTAGCGCTTTTCTTTGAGACAAATCGCTGTACTTACCCATTCTATAGTTGAGCTGGGGGAGGTACGTAGTTTGTCGAATATCTGCAAGTTGTTTGGCCATAGTCGGATGCCTTATATGTATACCTGGATCTATCGGTGCGGGTGCCTGCCCTGAAATCACAAGTATTTGTTGGTTCCTTAATTTCAACAGAAGCCATCCTAATAATAGGGTTATTAGTGCGTAATGGTACGAATATAACGGGTGCGCCTACTTTCCGATGAATTCGTATCTTGTGTTTTGAAGTGCGCCGAAGAATTCGTATTTTTTGTGTTTTGAAGTCAGAATGGAATCTTCGATCTAATACAGCAGACCACTCCAACCTTGTACCTGCGAATTGTCATTTACTATACTGTTACAAGTACAGTGAGATTGTTCTGCCGGACTGTTTCAGGATGCGGCTGCTGTAGATATCGATAGCTTGCGGGGGTTGGTAGGCAGACACCATGCATTGCCCATGTATACGCCCTGCTGATGTTAGCCGATCTATGGCCCCGCTGCTGGAGGCAACTCAAAAGACTTGAATTATTGTGGCCCTGGCCTTTCAAGCGTACCTACGAGCCAATGGTGGTCGCGAGAGCGTGTTTTGCCGAAGGTGAATTCGCTTAAGCCGCATACCGCTCAGAAACAAATTGTGGACGCTTTGTGACTCATTTGCTTCTCCCTGAACCAACTCTCACCCTTGGCCTAGGGGTAGGAAGGCCAACAATGGGCATGTACGATGCACATCATAAGCCACAGAATTGATTGGCAGAGATGCACTGTACATCTCTGCATTCGTCGTGACAAATGTTGGCGAACGTCCCAGGCGTTTACTGTGCATAGCAATGTATCATGTCTAATTCAATCAACCTAGCTACAGTAACGACAAAGCTCAGAGTTTTCGTGGCTTCCATTCTCCGCAATTGGAGCGGCACTTCAGCCGAGTTCGGGCGCTAACCAACCCCGCCAAAAAGACCCTTCGTCCCGTTCCGCGACAAGGTGTCACCCGCCACTTTACAAAGCTGGCCATTTCAAAAGGTTCATACCTAGGTACCAAGAGTAGGGCTTCGACGTCATTGCATCAAGCTAGACTATGCAGGTGGAATGGCCCTTGCGATGAACCTCAGCGTACCCGTCCCAAAAACGCTCAAGGAAAGAGCAGATATTGTGGTACCTGCTCAGGAGCTTTGTTCGTTCCAGACAGTAAATGATTCTCATGGCCGCCATAACGTGACACGCGTACGCACCGCAGGTAATGACAAAAATCTGGAAATCACAGAGTGGAAGTGCCACGGAAGCGTTTGTTCCAATAACGATAAGTTATACCTTGTATCAGCGTACTTTCCAGCGATAGAGCAAGGAAAGCCAGTATTCTCTAATGTTGCCGTGAGTGAATGGAGGGTTCAACTCGACGTCCTAAAAGCCATCGGGGGGGTTGTTAGTGGCCTTGACCGGCCTCTCATGCCTTAAACGGATAAATGATAAGATTGATATTCACAAGACCCTACAGAACTAAGGCAGCACCACTTGAGGAAAGACTCGGCATGCCCGATCGGACTTTCACAATCTATTCACAAACCCCTCAATTTCCCACTTCGCTCCAGAGATCACAGGGGTCTTTGGCCATCATCGCCGTCCGTCATGTTACGCAGAATACAATCTTGTATACGAGAGTTCCCATTGTGGTCTTCCCCGTTGATATCGCATCGTATAAACTAGATTTGTAAGAGGTCGGGTCGTCCGATAAATATGAAGGTAGCCTCTCGAAAAGTCTGGTGCATCGTCGTCGTCATTTATGCTTTATATCCCATCCACAGTCTCTGCCCAGGTCAACTCGAAAGGGAGGTGGAGGAGGACCCTCTCCAGGTTCACCGGGGCGTTCTGGTAGTCGCATTTCTTATCGTGGTCCCTTTCATGTTTAGCCCAAGTGGTGGCTCTCCGAAACCGCCATGAAATTTGCCTTGTTGGCTTCATGGGGCGTAGTCAAACGATGTGGCTGAGGCGCACTTGAAATTTTCGTTTCCGACCACTCAGAAACCGACAGTGCTGCCTGGAGGATATCCTGATACGACGTCACAACTTTGATTGCGGAAAGAGGCTCAGAAGGGGTCACTCCAACAAGTCTGATCTACTTATCCTATTCGCTATCAACTTTAAGTACCTTGAGTCAAACTTGAAATTTTCTTGATATCAACCACACACCCCCCTCATTTGAAACATACCCCTCACGTAACATCTTTTTCGCTCCAACCACCCTCCCCTAAAACATTGCAAAATTTTTGTTGCGCATCGCCAGAAGAGCCCAACATGGGGAAAGCGCAGCCTATTAGATAGGAAGCTAAGCTTGGGCATCAAGCAGGTAGCCTTGTCAGGATTTGACCAATCGCAGCCGTGCTACAGCCTCTCCTATAGAGGGAAAATCCCCGGGTCAGATTGGACGAGTACCACTGCCACAAACAAATCACTTCTGTCTATATGTATGCGTAGATAGAAGCTAGAACAGCAGGAAGGGGATCTCTGGTCATGCTAAGGCAAGAAACGATCTATTTCTTAAAAGAATGGGACATCTTTGTAACCTTGCCGACCAGGCGTCAAAGCCCAAGCACTAGTAACTTGTTAGTCGGGAATCGATTGATTTATTAAAGAAGGATGGAGAACATGACCATGTACATATAAAACAGGACAAAAAAGTACCAAAACGACCGAATCGTGCCTTCAAGCGATCTCACATGTGATATAACTTCAATCCGAGCTCTTTCCTGCCATATAGGCCTTAATGAGATCCTCGTGCATATCAGCTTCATTAACACAGGTATTATCATCTTCTGGATATCCTTTCTACTTGATCCAGTATTGGGTAACCATCTTCTTCTGCCTCCATCCACCAACTGGGACAACTTGATCATCTAGAACTTGCTCAACTTCGAACTAGTTATTCTCGGGGTCCACGGCGGACGGACTAGTTTCGTGAACAGCTTGTTCGCTGAGCTGCTGATATTCTGGGTCTTGATAAGAAGTAGGTATGCTTTCTGTAGAGCCGTTACTAGGATTACCGTGGGTTCCACTGATATATGAGTCGGGTAGGTCTTCGCGATCGAGAATATTCCGTAGATCTAGTTTGCGATGAGCAAACGGTACAAAGATTGAATAAGCAGTCTCGAGTTACCTGGATCTAACGAGCCGCCGACAAACACAAAATCTTCATCAAAGCGTTTGCGCCTTCCTTTCTCAGTAGCTATTTTTTCATAAGTTAGAACATCAGCTGACTCCACTAATAGCTTCTCTCCGAGTAGATTGTCTCAGATAGTCGAAAGGTCCAGCCAGTCACTGCCGTCTGCTGGAGCAACAAAAGCTCCTATATTTTAGTCAGACTCAAGTCTCTAATATATCGGTATTATTAACACATGCTCGGAGCTGTTGCAATATGCGTAAAGGACTCACTAGCCTCTAAAGCTTGAGGCTCTTCGTCGAAGCCTGTAAGGTCCTCTACTTCAATAATATCATATTCCGACGCTATATTGCACACCTTAGATGACTCCGTCACGGAGTTCGATGCACGGGAAGTAATAGAAAAGCTCTGACGTGGTGATGAGCGAATCGTGTTGTCTCCGACACGTGCGGCGGTATCTGGCATAGAAAGAAGGAGTGGGTCAGTGTTGCTATTAGCGTCGGAATACCTACCACGTAGCAAAAGGCATGGTAGCTATTGACTACGCTCTTGCTGGTGTGGTTCTGTATTCGTTGATTGATTGTTCTAAGCTACGGCCTATTGCCAGGTAAATATATAGGTGAGAGAAGACCCACAATTCCTGCGATCCGGTGGATCGCGTGAAGTTATGTACATGCATTCCAACAGGATCAATGACTCGTTATTCTAGAATACTCTAGAAACTAAGGACTAATTACACTGCTATAAAGTTATAGGTTCCCCTAGAACCCTCTATGAAATAGAGATTAAAGAAAAAGGTATTATATTAAGACATACATCAGCATTCACTAATATTTGTTAGTGTTTGTATCACTCTCTGTGATACTTCTTCGTATTGATGACTTGCAATAGCTTAAGTCGGTTACCCACGGGGCACGTAGCACCGCGATCTCAGCGCAGTGCTATATATGCTCGTTGCAGGTAGTTGACTTGTTCTTGATTGTTCTAAGTTTACATCCTACAAGCGAGAACTTAAATACATTCATGTGGTGGCCTGCGCGTCATGGGACATTCACATGACTTTTGACTTTATACCAACAGTTAGATGTAATAAACTTTGGCCTTTTTAATCTGCAGAAATGAAATTGTTGGTATAAAGTCATGTGAACGTTCCATGACGCACAGGCCACCACCTGAATGTATTTAAGTTCTCGCTCGTAGGACGTAACTTAGAACAATCAAGAACAAGTCAACCACCTACAACGAGCATATATAGCACTGCGCTGAGATCGCGGTGCTACGTGCCCCGTGGGTAACCGACTTAAGCTATTGCAAGTCATCAATACGAAGAAGGTATCACAGAGAGTGATACCAACACTGATCAGTGAGCGCGCACAGATCAGGATACTCAATCATTGAATCAATTTCAAGCCCTCAACAAAATGCTCACTTCTGAAGAAGCAAAAGCCCTCGCGGAGGCCCAGAAGAAGTACAAAAAGGTCAATATCGTCGAGAGTGCAGACGGAGAGCTAGACCTATGGATCGATTACAAGCTACTGGAATACAGACATGGAGATTTCAACGATTACGACCTTTGGGAACAATATCGTGATGATTTCCATGAATTTTCAGAGAACACTTTCAAGCTTTGCAACACCTCAACAATTCGCATGCTTCGCAACCACCTTCGCAGCCACGGTGTCCACGCTCCTGTCAGAGCAGGCCTTACGATGGCCCATAGCCTTCACCAAGTTGCTCAAGCCGAAGAACCGCTTCCGTGGACCCCTGAAGCTATCAAAGACTATTTTACGAAAGATAAGCTGTTTTCGCCGACTTTGAACTTAAAGCGGAACACGAATCATGACTTTACAGCTTATTCTCAGTCACAAGATCAACCTCAAACTCAAACTCCTCAAATTCCTCAAACTCAACCTCAACCTCAAACTCAAAATCAAACTCAAACTCAAACTCAAACTCAAACTCAGTCTCCTCAACCTCAACAAAATGAACCTCGGAATTCTGTTCGTACAACACTCGAACTTGCACCAAACTTTGCAGCACAGGCCCCTTTTGCAGTGCCGGAAACGCCGGCTCGATTTTCAAGGCCATCAAACTTTACTGCAGCAGAACCGCACATGACACCTGTAACCAAAGACTACGGCAGAGAACTAGCTAATTTGATCAAGCTGTACTCTGAAAATGACAAATACGGTGCCGACGGCGATAGTCTAGAGTTCAAACTAGCTGTTTTCAAAGATTTGTGCAATAGAGCCAGTTTGCCTTCTCATCAATATCACCTCGCGTATCCAACTATGCTTCGTGGACTACCTTTGAGCGATTACTACAGCAACAAAAAGAACAGTATCGGTCAGCTTTCGTTTCAACAAATGGTCAATAGTACGAAACATCATTTCGAAGGCCCAGAGCAAAAAGTAGCAGCCCTTGCTTTATGGGATTCTACTACGTTTCGGTCTGTAATACAAGCTAACGCAGAAAAGTCTACTTTCGAGTGTTTCGGCATACTCGTAGATACTTTGCGAAATATTCAACACAGCTTGTTGTCTACATACCAGAACGAAGATTTCCTGTATCAAAAGATTCTTTCAACATGTCGTGAAGTAGAAGCTTGTCAATCAGCATGCAGCAAACCATCTTTATCGCTTGCGGGTCTAGCCAATGATATTCGATCCTCAATAGCAACTTTCTCAGCTTGTAAAAAGGCCCAAGGATTCTATGCAAATTCGACCTCACTCAATTCGCAAGCTTATTTCACAGATCGGCGTTATCGCAGAAACGACTATAATCGTAATCGTAACCAAAGACGCCCGTTCAACAAGTCACAACGTTGTTTCGTTTGCAACAGAGAAAACTGTCGTTCGTGGAAGCACCCTGAAAAAGAGCAAGAAGAAGCCAGAGCTCGTTTCAAAAACAAGTTCAAAGAAAGAATAAGCAATTCTCGTCATTACCAGGAACGCTTGAAGCAATATATCACGGACTATGAAGGCACCGGCAGTGACAGCGATGACTCAGCAACAGAAGTCAACGACGCGTTCAACGCTGTAACGCTCGATGTAAGCACTTGTACGGAAACGGATGATGAAAATGATCTGACAGCCTATTTCACTTCTTACGGCGAGATCGACCCAATCAACGCAACGTCTACGGCAACTGAGCTAGCTAATAGAGCTTGCAACCATGCAATCACAAGCTCCAGCACTCCAAGCTCCAATGCTACAAGCTCAAATGCTACAGGCTCCAATGCTACAGACTCCAATGCTACAGGCTCCAATGCTACAGGCTCCAATGCTACAGACTCCAATGCTACAGGCTCCAACGCTACAGGCTCCGACGCCATGTTCGACGCTCCTGTAGATGCCGACCCTTTTGCGTACGCCACCGCCTCACGCTACACATCTGCTGAATTCATAGGCATTATGATCGATACCGGAGCCTCCAAGCGCTCTACAGCAGGCTATGGCCAATTTCTCGCACTTCAAAAAGCTACTGACGTCAAGCTGAACGAATCAACTAAAGGCATGGTCAACGTCCAATTCGGTATCGGCTCAACCTCTTCTATTGGCTCTACTACTATAACAACTCCTATCGGCATAGTCGAGTTCCATGTTGTAGAAGTCGATACTCCTTTCTTGCTTTGTCTGACGGATATGGACAATCTTTGTACATACTTCAACAACCTCACTAATGCCCTCGTAACCCCCAACAAAACCGTACCAGTCGTACGTCGATTTGGTCACCCTTTCATGCTATGGAATACGTCTCTCCGCGTGTATATCACTAAGTCATTTGATCACAATCCATGCTATTTGACTGAAGTGGAACTACGTCGGCTCCATAAACGTTTCGGCCACCCATCAGTCAGCCGTCTCAAGCGTATTCTAGACCGAGCAGGTCATAGCGATAACAAAAACGTCCTAGAGCATATCACTCGGTATTGCCAGCATTGCCAAAAGCACGGCAAGTCGCCAGGACGTTTCAAGTTCACGCTCAAAGACGATGTCGATTTCAATTACTGTATTGTTGTCGATATCATGTACATCGAAGGCAAGCCCTTGCTGCATGTCGTCGACGAAGGCACTCGATTCCAGGCTGGCAGATGGCTTCAGAATATCACTGCAAAGCACACTTGGGAATCACTTCGTGCCTGTTGGATTGATACGTATTTAGGCCCCCTGATATAATAGCTCATGACGCAGGCAAGAACTTTGTCAGTAAAGAATTTCAGCAGTATGCAACCAATGTCGGAACAACAACCAAAGCAGTTCCAGTTGAAGCCCATCACTCAATTGGCCTCGTCGAACGCTATCACGGCCCTTTGCGTCGCATCTATCAAATCATTACAGCTGAGATACCCGGAATTGATAGAGATATCGCTCTTCAAATGACGTTCAAAGCCCTGAACGACACAGCTGGCCCTGACGGTCTAGTACCTACGCTTTTGGTTTTCGGAGCGTACCCTCGCATGGCTGAACTGGATGCTCCTTCAGCTACAGTCACTCAACGTGCTGCTGCACTCAAAAAGGCTATGAACGAAGTACAGAAAATCAGAGCTGAGCGTCAAGTAGCAACTGCTTTGAACATGCGCAATGGCCCCAATACAACTGCGGTCTACGGCTTACCCCTGAATTCACCAGTTTTAGTTTGGAGAGAAGGAAATACAGGCCAACCTGGCTCGTGGTCTGGCCTTACAATTTGCTTAGCCAAGAAAACGAAACTTGCGTAGTAGACTTGCCCAACGGCCCTACCAGCTTCCGTAGCACAGTTGTCAAGCCTTATTTGACCAAAAACGATGAACTGACTGAACCAGCTGAAGATTCTCAACCTGAAGAATCAATTACTGTCGACGTCCTACAGAATCCCCCAATTCACAACTTTACAGCAAGATCAACCACGGCGACGAGGCAGACCTCGTAAGCATCCCGTTCACGCAAATACAGCTAACGTTACTATATTCCTGCAAAACGACGACAATCAACCTTATCACCAATTCAAAGCGTCTAGACAAAAAGAGATTGCAGGCTTACTCGAGAAAGGCGTTTTCGAAATAGTCAACCTTAAAAACGTTCCACCAGGCACCAGACTTTTCAATTCACGGTTCGTTGATGAGATCAAAAACAAAGGCACTAACAAAGCATTCGAGAAGTCTCGTTTAGTCGTTCAGGCCTACAATGACCACGAGAAAAGCATAGTACTGACTCAGTCCCCCACTATTCAACGCATGAGCCAACGCCTGATTCTCTGTATTGCAGCTATGCTTCAAGGCACAAGCACAAAGCTGTACTTAAGAGACATCTCGCAAGCTTACGTTCAGTCAATCACGAAACTGAACCGAGACTTCTACATCAAGCCACCTCGTGAACTCGGCCTTGAGCTAGGCATCGAAAAAGGATCAATTTTGAAGGTCATCAAGCCTTTGTACGGCGTTCCAGAAGCCGGCAACCACTGGTTCAAACGTACTACAATCATCACGTCAAAGAACTCGGAATGAAACCATCAACTTATGACCCATGCTTGCTGTGGCACAACCAGGAAAGCTTTGGCTTAGTCGGCTTGCAAACCGACGATACCTTGTTTCTCGCGGATCAATCTTTTGCAACAGCTGAACAAAAGCAACTTGAGAAAGCCGGATTCCTCGCAAAAGATCGAGAGCACCTTGCGGTCGACCAGCCAATCAAATTCAATGGCTGTACTATACGTCTTACGGAACAAGAAACGTCACTATAACTCAGGAAAATCAATGCAACAACCTGAACCTAGTCGACTTGAAGCCTACTTCTACTACTAGCTCCAGAGGCGTAATCCGCAACGCACTGTCGACCAAGGAGCAATACGTCGCCCAGCGAGCTAGAGGAGCCTATATAGCTTCAATGTGTCAACCAGAAGCTTCCTTTGATTTATCCTTCGCTGCCCAAGTGACCAGTCCCCAAAAAGATGATGTTACGGCTCTTAACAAGCGTATTCAATGGCAGATCGACAACCCAACCAGAGGCCTTACGTACGTTCGCCTCGACCTTAAGTCACTACGCTTAATCGTATTTACGGATGCATCGTTTGCCAACAACAAGGACTTATCCTCGCAAATAGGATATGTTGTAGTATTGGCAGACGCGGAGCACAAAGCCAATATTATCCATTGGTCCTCGATCAAGTGCAAAAGAGTCACAAGAAGCGTACTAGCCTCCGAACTCTATGCAATGGGCCACGGATTCGACATTGGTGCTACACTTAAAGCTACGGTCGAGCAAGTGCTAAAGATCGACTTACCCCTTATTCTTTGTACTGATTCCAAATCCCTTTACGAGTGCCTTGTCAAACTAGGCACAACGCAAGAGAAACGCCTCATGATTGATATTATGTGTCTTCGCCAATCGTACGAGCGTAGAGAGATCACTGAAGTCAAGTGGATCGATGGCGACAGCAACCCTGCTGACTCCATGACCAAAAGCAAGGCATCTACAGCTCTGAAGCAACTGATCGACACGAACTACTTAGACCTGAAGGTTGTAGAATGGGTGGAGCGGGAATAAGGGAGAGTATAGGAAAGCAAGAAGGGGCACGGTTTCTAGGCTCCCTCTTTAGAGAGTTGCCAGTGTTGGTATAAAGTCATGTGAACGTTCCATGACGCACAGGCCACCACCTGAATGTATTTAAGTTCTCGCTCGTAGGACGTAACTTAGAACAATCAAGAACAAGTCAACCACCTACAACGAGCATATATAGCACTGCGCTGAGATCGCGGTGCTACGTGCCCCGTGGGTAACCGACTTAAGCTATTGCAAGTCATCAATACGAAGAAGGTATCACAGAGAGTGATACCAACAGAAATTCTCCCTGACGAATGTCCTAAAACGACCAGTTCACCCTGAGTAGCTGCACAAGTAGGTCGATAATCAGGAGGTAGCCAGAGCAAATTTGTAATACCTTCTACCAGCCAACAATCTGACACGTGTAAATTTGGGAATAGCTTGCCGTCAGGTGAGATGGCCACTGAGCCGACCCAGCCCGAGCGGCCCTCAAGCGTCTGAAGGACCGCTCCTGTTGCAGCGTCCCAGAGCCGCACTGTCTTATCGCCGTCCCAAAGCCACACTGTGTCATCGTACGAGCCCGAAACTACTTGCTTGCCGTCAGGTGAGAAGGCCACTGAGGTGACCCGGCGCGAGTGGCCCTTGAGCGTTAGAAGCGCCGCTCCTGTTGCAGCATCCCAGAGCCGCACTGTCTTATCGCTCGAGCCCGAGACGACTCGTTTGCCGTCAGGTGAGAAGGCCACTGAGCGGACCCAGTCCGAGTGGCCTTTAAGCGTTCGAAGCGCCGCTCCTGTTGCAGCGTCCCAAAGCCGCACTGTCATATCATTCGAGCCCGAGACGAGTTGCTTGCCGTCAGGTGAGACGGCCACTGAGCGGACCCAGTCCGAGTGGCCTTTAAGCGTCTGGAGTGCCGCTCCTGTTGCAGTGTCCCAGAGCCGCACTGTCTTATCGCCAGAGCCCGAGCTCGAAACGACTTGCTCGCCGTCAGGTGAGACGGCCACTGAGGTGACCCAGCCCGAGTGGCCATTAAGCGTCTGGAGCGCCGCTCCTGTTGCAGCGTTCCAGAGCCGCACTATCTTATCGTCCGAGCCCGAGACGACTTGCTTGCCGTCAGGTGAGAAGGCCACTGAGCGGACCGAGCCCGAGTGGCCCTCAAGCGTTCGAAGCGCCGCTCCTGTTGCAGCATCCCAGAGCCGCACGGTTTTATCGCCGGAGCCCGAAACGACTTGCTTGCCGTCAGGTGAGAAGGCCGCTGAGGTGACCCAGTCCAAGTGGCCTTTGAGCGTCTGGAACGCCGCTCCTGTTGCAGCGTTCCAGAGCCGCACTGTCTTATCGCCCGAGCCCGAGACGACTTGCTTGCCGTCAGGTGAGAAGGCCACTGAGGTGATCAAGTCCGAGTGGCCCTCAAGTGTCTGGAGCGCCGCTCCTGTTGCAGCGTTCCAGAGCCGCACTGTGTTATTGTCCGAGCCCGAGACGACTCGTTTGCCGTCAGGTGAGAAGGCCACTGAGCGGACCCAGCCCGAGTGGTCCTCGAGCGTCTGAAGGACCGCTCCTGTTGCAGCATCCCAGAGCCGCACTGTCTTATCGGCCGAGCCCGAGACGACTCGTTTGCCGTCAGGTGAGAAGGCCACTGAGCGGACCCAGCCCGAGTGGTCCTCGAGCGTTCGAAGCGCCGCTCCTGTTGCAGCATCCCAGAGCCGCACTGTCTTTTCGTACGAGCCCGAGACGACTTGCTTGCCGTCAGGTGAGAAGGCCACTGAGGTGACCCGGTCCAAGTGGCCTTTAAGCGTCTGGAGTGCCGCTCCTGTTGCAGCGTCCCAGAGCCGCACTGTCTTATCGCCCGAGCCCGAAACGACTTGCTTGCTGTCAGGTGAGAAGGCCACTGAGCTGACGAAGTCCGAGTGGCCCTCGAGCGTCTGGAGCACCGTACTCCAATGCGCTTGAACTTTAGGCTTTCTTTCTATCCAAAGTGGGACATACTCCTCAAACTGTCTCCGAATAATACTCTTCTCTGGCGCAAAGACGAGGGCTGAGCAGTATAGCTGTAGTGGTGACTGTTCAATCACAGTTCGGTTATATAAGACAAATCGCTTAGCATCATGAATAATTAGGTGCAAATTGGAGCTTTCATTAGCCTAAGGACAAGTTAATAAGACTGCTATAAAAAATAGATAGCTTACCAGAACATAAGCCTCTAAGGATAGTATTGCTTGAATCCCTTCTGACGTTTTGCCCATCCATCCAAGTGCCTCAAGCCAGTGTAATAAATGAGCCTGCAGAAACCGGTAAGCTTCATCGTTATCGCAAGCCTGAGAACCACTCTTTTGTAGATGCTGAACCCAGAAAAGGCATGCATATTGAACTTCAGGCGGAAGGCATTTCTTAATCCAACTGCTCTCAACTTGGCCGGCTAGACTCCCAGGAGCATGCATGTCGCAAATGTCCTTCTTTAGTGTTTGGGACAATAGCTGTATACAGCTAGAAGCGACTTTTTGGTGTGCCTCCTTTTCATCTACCCAAAAATCCCCACATCGATCTTTATTAAGAAGGAAGTCACGAAATGAAGGGTGGTGTAAGCGGAGTGGGCGAGTTGAGTCATCTGAAATATCAAGGATCGCATAAAGGTCGTTAAAGGTCGCATTAACATCTTCCTTTAATATGTGCAAGAGCCTACTCAATGAAGAGGTAGAAAGAGGTGAAAGCAACACCACTAGACTTCCAAGCGTATGCTTTAACATATCGCATACCTCTTTTTTCTCTTCGTCCGAATATTTCGGAGAGATCGAATTCTTAAGAACAGCAAAGTAGATCTCGTCGAGGTGTTTTTCTGGTTCGATAATAGCGCTGCTGCTGCCTTTAAGAATTGTATCCAGTCTCTTGCGTGCGAATCGCTTCCCTTCTCGGATAAACCGACATGCCGTTGCCGCCCAAATAAAGAGACCACAAGCGTATAGAACAAGCTGTTGCAGAACCACTTCGCCTGGCCAGTCTGCGCCAAGAGTACACTCCTGACTGATTATCCTTAGATTGTATTTCAGGAAAAGAGAAATGTCGTGGTTGACAATCGTAAGCGGTACGTTGTGGAGTACGAAGTCCTGGTGTTCGGAGTCGGGAATCCGGTAAAAGCCGTGGCGTATCAGGATTTCAGGTCTGCTTGTTAAAAAGACCCGAAGTCGGGCAGTTTTTAGTGTTCGAGCCTCAACTAAAAGTTGCAAAATCATCCGAATATGCTCGTCGTTGTCGCACTCATCCAGAGCATCGATTACTAACACGTAAGAGGGCGAAGACAAGCCGCTGCCAAGCTTTGACAATGGGACGAGAATAAGCTGGCTCCACTGGTCACGGAAAGACTGGCTTGCAATATCTTTACGGTTGGAAATAGTATTACAAATATAATGTCGGAGAGACGGTATATTGTTTGCCAGCTGCACGGCAATGCTTGTAAAGAACTTGTTGGCATGGCTCACATCTCCGCCACCTCTTGAGAAAAAGAAGCTGGCCCCAAGGCGCTTTTCTTTACAGTACCTCTGGGCAATGGTCCGTGCGATTGTCGATTTCCCCGTGCCGGCTAAGCCATTGAGCCAGAATATGCACCGCTCATCTTCTCCATCGGCCCAGTCGCATATCTCTTGTAGCAGGTCAACTCGGGTATCGGGAAGGCAGGTGGGATCTTGTTGGCGGTTGAATGAATTGAACGCTGCCCCTACAGCGGATGGAAGACAGTCGAGCTCTGGGCTTAGAGATTAGCGCTTTTTCTGATTGCTACATAAAGTGTAACATCAAATGTTTGGAACTCACCCTTTAAAGATATGTCTCCTTCTTCGCAGAGCTGCTTAAACGCTTTGTCATTTAAAGGTTTGTTGATCTCTTCTCGAAGCCGCTTCAACGCTTTCTTTCTCCCTTCGCCATAAAGGAGGGGGATCTGGATATCGAAAATTCCAAAGAGCGAGTATGCCTTGTCCTCTTCGCGTGTAGTCTGGCGATCTCCTGCCCATGACAACCGGTCTTCAATGTCGAATTGTGACAGAGGTGCTCCTCGCAGCGCGGAAACCGCAATTCCTGTTATCTCGTGGATTTGTCGCTCTAAAGTGCTCTTATCGCCTAAACAATCCCCTTCTCGAGAGAAGAATTTAACCGAAGCTGGACCTGGGGCAAGAAGCTCTTGGAGGGTCCAACCTCGAGTGAACCATCTACTTGACCGAAATGCTGCTTCCCAAGTGCATTCGGTGAATGAATTACTTGCTTTCCGCTTCTTTGTCGACACATCCGAGAGATAGGCATAGCATTTGGCCGCATTCTGATACCAGCGAAACATCGAGTTGATAGCCTCCTGGAGCTCAACAGCATTGGATTTATCGATACAGCAGGTGTCTACCCAAAAGTACTGCAAGTGATCGCGTTTAGCCTGTTCTCCGCAGAATCTGATCTTGTCAAAGCCCGTCTTGCTCCTTCCATTCCCTTCTATCATGTCCTTGAAGGTGACTTCCTCCAGTCCCCATGTGTGTGAGAGTATAGCATATAAAGGAATATTGTCGAAGAACTCCGTCAGGCTGAACTTGCCATCTTTATGGCGTTCTAGAAGGCGCATTGTTCAGATAGGATCTGAGAGGATGTCTGAACGAAAAAATGTCGGTGGATAGTTGTCGCAAGGTCGATATGCATGCATTTGTTGAGTTAGGAGTACAGGTTGGATCGAGAGTGTGCTCAGTACGGCTCAGCTGGACGACAGCCTCGCAACACGGCATGGTGCATCATCGCTTCGGTGCATATCGCTTCGAGTGTGCCAGACCAGCCGATCGCGGCCAGCCATCATAGAAAATCATGGAAGCTGTCTGGAATATTTCAAGTGAGTCTGATGCGCGATCAAGCCATGCATCGTCTTTCTATCACTGAAGCGCATCTTGTGATGAGGAGGAACCTCTATATCAGCGCTGAAGGTAGAGCGAAAGCAGGTGGGCAGCTTATGGAAGTTTCTAGAAGAACGCCACACTTTATATAAATTCGGTATAATGTGCAAATAATGTGGCTAGCGGGCTGTTAATATAGTATTATATAAGCTGTTGCAAAAGAGAACTCTCTATTTACCGAAGTACAGCAGAAGGCGAATTAGGTGTCGCTGGTTTTTTAGTTAATTAATTTTAGCGGGGTCCATTTCCAGGCACCCTGTGGCTGTGTAACCGCGCCCTGGTTGTACTCCAAAGGTACCGCTGCTATTTTGTCGCAGAGCGGAGCCAATTCTTGCTCAGCCCCACTCTAATTCACGGACCTTCAGGTTGCCGGGAGACAGTTCTGTCATTAGAGATCGGGTTCCAGTTTTAACTGGGCTGGGCCAAGATTTTTCTAGCCTGGCCCAACTGTAACCCCAAAATGATAACCTTGGCGTATCCCTTGCATTTCTCGGCGCCGGTCGTGACCCTCTCTCGTCCCAGCAATCTTCACCTTATGCTCTCCAAGTCAATATGACGGGGCTCGGCTGGACATATGAATATTTATGTGAAGTTATCCCTATTCTCACTCGTAACTCATCATTGCCTACGAGTGCGACCGATCTCAATCCCATCATCAAACAACTTCTTACGACTTATCCCGGCTTTTCTATCTCCGGTGTAGGGGGCCATTCTGTTTTACTCTCAATTACCGACGACATTGTAGCAAAAGTGTCTCTCAAGCCTGGTGATTGGCACGTCAGCCATGAGCAATCCATTTTTGAGTTGCTTAGTCGAACGCTATCTCCGTACATTGTTCAAACCTTTTTTCGCTGTCCCGATATCACTTTCATGGAACGCCTCAAAGATGGAGCGCTTTACGAACGCATAAGCATGGTCAACATGTCACACCCTATTTTTCAGTGGATGCAACAACTCTCGGAAGCAGCTGCATGTTTAGAATCACACGGACATGTACACGGCGATATCGACCCCCGCAACATTCTTTTCAATAAAGATCAGCTTAAGCTGGTCGATTTTGATCCTTCCCTTAAGATTGGAGAAGATCTTGATGTTGGTTACGAACCCTACGTCCGAAGCCGCAATAAAGGACAAATCGGTGGGGATTACGGCATCGCTGGACCAAGCACGGAGCAATTTGCATTAGGATCGATCTTTTGGTTTATGACCAGAAGCGCGGAGCTCTATCATGAACTGGAAGGGCCAGAACAAGTGAACCGTTTGATGAATGGCCAATTCCCAGCTACAGATCCCCAAGATCCGACTGACAACATTATTAGCGATTGCTGGCTAGGAAAGTTTGAGTCAATCGCAGAGGTCTCTAGGCGCCCGAGAAGTTGCAACATTTGATGAAACTTATCGGGCAAGAAAGAAGGAATGTGAGCAGTACTATCAGCGTTTTAAAACTCAGGCGGCTAGTACTCGTGTCAACATAGGGTCTTGTCGAGTTGAAACAACAAAGCAGAATATTTCTCAATGACAATACCAACATTGAAGTTATTGTTGGTAGCTATTTGTATATAATTATAATCATGTGACCAGCACCTGAAACAGTAGGACCTCGATCCTACTCAACTCCGTAGAACTAGAGCTGTAGAATCAAGAATGAATCAACGAATACCAGAACCACACCAGCAAGAGCGTAGTCAATAGCTACTACGCCTTTTGCTACGTGGTAGGTATTCCGACAGTTATTGATGGAACTGGTGATGTCTAACCCCTGGCTTGCGATTTTATGCATAACAAGGCAAGGTGCAGATGAAATTTTGTCATTTGAAGGCTTCAAGTAGGCTGGAGCGAAAAGTCCACACAAATGGGAGTCAACAACGAATGGATCAATACTGTCACGGCCCTGACTTCTTAGACGGAGCTCAGCACCGGACATCCTAAAGCTCGCTTATACTGGCCTCCGGCCAGCTTCCTGTATATAGAGCGCTGCTTTCCTTCCCTTCTTCTGTCTGTAGCTTGTTCTCTTAGTTATAGCAATTGATAGTTGTTCACACCTTTGAGTCCTTCCACCTGGATCTACGGATCGAGATCCCTGTTCAACTTGAGTTGTTACAAATACCTGCATGACATGTGACTCATACTTATACTCCAGAGACCTGATTCACAGTGAATTCAGAGCGAACAACAGCCAACTAAATCGTGTGCACGCAAATTCGGACCTTGGGCTAGGCAACAGCATTTATCCTCACGTCAAGTAAAGCCTTATTTTTTGTGGCACTTCTCTCTCAACATTGGCTGGTGCTTATGCAGCCATCCAGATAATATAATCGGTATCACATATTAGAGTAGCATATAAACTGCATTATTCCCATCGGATGGTTTAAATTTCAAGGAGCAGAACTCCTCAAAAGGGCACGGATCTGCGTCATCATTGATAACCATTGAGTGGCCGCTAAAGAGTGTAATTACATCTTGCAAATCATCGCCAAGAAAGACAGCGCCTCGTACAAGTCTCAGCACTTTGCTCTTTGCCCTCCGTGAGTTTCTATCATACGAATATAGATTTACCATGCCGGTAACTCTCAAGCAAATAGAACACGTGCTAGAACGATTATGCACCGCAGAAAATGAGATGCGGTCACAAAGGCCCTGACGCTTTAGTGCAAGCAAGACCCTGCGGGCAGGATCCGTGTGTGACAGGTGGCACACCACAGAACAATTGACTTGCTAGCACCACAGAAAAAGAACCTTGCGAGGACTGCAAAGCTGATGGGGCTTGGATCCTAAAGGCTGATAGCACAAACATATGGGAAAAAGCCTAGGGGAACTACGGTCGCCGATAGCAACATTAGAGCTCCTGACCGGTGGGGGTCTCTCAGTATCACACGTTCATTCATTTGAGACCTGTCACGGTCCCAGTACAGGCGCTAGCGATAGCTATTTGTTATCGATTCAGGAAGTTCACAAAGTAATGCAATGAACGATTGATTGATCTTTGAAGTTTTCTACATACAGAAGCAAGCTCTTCTTATATGCAAGAGGAGCGCGTAAGTCATTACGAATGATGACGACTCAGCCCTTAGGAGCCGCGTAAGGAGAGTAAGTGGCAAACTATAGTTCCTGATTCGACATGCGTAAGGTATGTCACGAACACGGTCCTATATGCCTCAAAAGGCGGGTTGTAGGTGCTTCAATACGAAAATACTAAACTAAGGAGAAGAGGTGGAGTTCTGCAAAAAAAACTCTTCACTAAGTCTGGCTCTCAGGCTAGGCGCTATTAGTCCCAATTAGGGGACACACACGCGAGCTGGTCACGTGATAACAGTGACATTTATAGTTTGTCAGAAATGTGTTCTATTAGGCAGGGGATCTATTAGAGGATCTGTGAGAGTATCACGGCGATAGAGTATACAGGCTTGTAAGAGCGTTACTAATAATGATATTGTCTACAGTTGTGAGCCGTAAATGAGGGGAAGTGATTTCTAGCTCCTTGGCTTTTCTTACGTAAGCCGATTCCTGACATAGTTGAATAGTGTAACAACTCAAGCTGAACAGGGATCTCGATCCGTAGATCCAGGTGGAAGGACTCAAAGGTGTGAACAACTATCAATTGCTATAACTAAGAGAACAAGCTACAGACAGAAGAAGGGAAGGAAAGCAGCGCTCTATATACATGAAGCTGGCCGGAGGCCAGTATAAGCGAGCTTTAGGATGTCCGGTGCTGAGCTCCGTCCAAGAAGTCAGGGCCGTGACAGGGAATAGGCTAATGCCGAAATGGCTAAAGCTCAAAAACAACAGGCAACACAAGCTAACAAGCACTGCCGGCCAGTCGATTCCAAAGTTAAGGACAAAGTATAGGTTCCGACAAAAAAACTGGACTAGTGAACGGCTAAGCCGAAAGCTAGGCTACCAGAGTAAAGGCTTCTACGAAATCATCGAGCAAGTAGGTTATTCGTGTCGCTTAAAGCTTCCAGAAGGGAATCAGCTCTATAACGTTTTTGCACCGGAACTCTTGCGGAAAGACTTAGGTGACCCGCTGCCAGGCCAGCATCAGGAGCCTCCAGTGCCTGTAGTTTACAAAGCGCATCTGGCATTCACTGCCAGATGTCGCGCCACAACCGCGAACGCTCATTGGTTCGCCTAGCTAGGACCCTGGAACTGATCATGGTTACATAAGGGCAGTTCCAGCAGTAGTTACACCTTTTCTCTTTAGTTTAGAATCTTCGTATTTGATACCTTACAAACAGCTATCACTAGCGCCTGTATTAGGATCGTGACACCTATTCAGTACGTTAACTTAGTTATCCAGAGATGCGCTTTGAGTGCTTGTGGCGTGCATCAGCTGCAGTCTATAACAGCGATTAGCCTATCACGATGGGACTCTCAAGATGTACACCAACTCATCTCACCCAATCGGTTGATTGCACTGCCATACCACACATGTCTCACGTGAGAGGTTTTGCCTTGACAGTGACCCCATGACCATTCTAGAGGGGGCGACAGCATTTCGGAATGCGAGAGACTAAGCGCAGGAACAGCGTGCTGCCTTCTAGCCACCGCAACCAAACTCACCAGGTATACTGTGCTGTGGTATTATATATCTCCAAAGGCGATTTCCTCTCGAACAATCCCAAGAACCATGGACTACGACCCCATTCGCGACTTCACCTTGCACTGCTCCACCTGCACCATCTGCACCGATGGGGGCGGCAACTACCGCATCTGCGCAACCGGCCGCGCTCTCCTCGAATACGAACAGGAGCCGCGCCTAAACCCCACAACCGACGTCTGGGAGCGTCCGCCAAACACGAATCAATATCTGCTTCTCGACGTCTTTAACGCTCACGCCGGAAGGTGCAAAGTTTGTGGGTCTGAGCTCGAGGCGACGGCTTCGAAGTTTAACGTTGAGGGACTTGTGGAGGAGAAAAAGGGTGGGGACGGGGGCGGCGATCGTGATGATGAGAGAAGGAAGTTGTGTTGGAGGGGGAACAGGATGGCGGGGAAAGTGACGAGTAATTATTGGATGGATGAGGAGGGGGTGGTTAGGGGGGTGGGAGAGGGGGTCAGGGAGTGTGTCATGACTGGGGAGGGAGAAGAGACGGGGAAGTTGGTTAGGGTGAGGGAGAAGGATATTGTACTTTGTGGCGGCGGGGATTGGAAGATGGTTTGGAGATTGTTGGAGAAGGTGCGGGATGAGAAGGGGGCGGGGAGGGAGTTTGTGAAAAGGAAGAGGACGTTTAGGGAAATTTTCAAGTTGGGGAGGTGGGGTAAGGAGGCAGGATCTTCTCAAGAGGCCGCAGCAGGAGGCCGCAGCTGAAAGGTTCTACAGTTCCCAATCTACCGCCTCGACTATCTCTCGCCGAATCAACGACCTTGAGCAGGCTCGATTGTAAGATTAGCCAGTGCTCAAAAGCAATGCAGCAATCAAAAAGAAGCGAAATCTGTTTCACTGTGCAACGGTAAATTCGGTCCCGTTTTGGATTACACGACGATATATCCATAACAGCCCGTTGGATTTTCTGCTAAAGTGCCTTCCAGCCCGAATTACATGGATACGTGTCAGACAGGTGATGATGGCGATGATAATGATGTCAATTTATGCCAGGGATAGGGCGGAGCCCATAGGCCAGGGTATATATTAGTATAGCCATATTTAGTTATATCGAGCCTCGAGTCTGTAACGGCGCAGCATGAATAGCTTTTACCACGTGCCAACTGGCCTAAAAAGGCACTAGAATTGGTTGGAAACCAATTCGCTATTTGTCACGGCCCTGACTCTTTAGACGGAGCTCAGCACCGGACACCCTAGAGCTCGGACAGAGCTCAGCGCCGGACACCCCAGAGCTCGGACGGAGCTCAGCACCGGACATCCTAAAGCTCGCTTATACTGGCCTCCGGCCAGCTTCATGTATATAGAGCGCTGCTTTCCTTCCCTTCTTCTGTCTGTAGCTTGTTATCTTAGTTATAGCAATTGATAGTTGTTCACACCTTTGAGTCCTTCCACCTGGATCTACGGATCGAGATCCCTGTTCAGCTTGAGTTGTTACATTCCCAAGCTTTGTGGATATTTTCGATATAAGCTTGGGCATCTTTGCGGGCTTCTTTGGCGTGCTGTGAAACCGGGACAATTTAGGGCGGACCCAGTCTATGTCTATTCGAGGCTGATACTCTAGCTCGACTATGAAAGAAGACAGCCCTGTTGAGTATAACAGAAAGAGGGCAGCGGGAGGGATTGCAATATAACAGGTGAGAACACGTGGCGAGCGCTGTAGTTGCAACAGTGATGTATTGATATCAGAAGTATGCTGGTAAGTCTAACAGGAAAACTCAAGTTTGCTCTTCTCCAAAGAGTTCTAGCTGTTCCTTATATCCCCTAATGATGCTTAACAGCGCTGTATCCTTGACCTACGGAGCCACCGAGCTTTGGAAGTCGGCACTTCTCTAAAGGAGCCTGTAGCCGACTTAAACCGACCTGTGCTTGCTTTAAACCATCCCTAGCCGACTCTAACTGTCACAGCTGTAAACCTTCCTTAAACCGATTGTGGCCTGCTGTAAACCATCCCTAACCGACTCTGGTTGTTACAGCTTGTGGAATTCGCCCGAACAAGCACACAACTGATCATATTTAGACTAATGGCTGGAGTTGCTGAACTTGGAATAGGCGGTGTGGTATTGGGCGATGTCTGGCTGCCATACGAGCGAGGAAGAGGAGTGAGCATTTACTCTCTGGCACCTATGCTTGGGCAGCTCTTGGGCTAATATTTGGCGGATTTATCGCCGAATATTCGACATGTCGTTCAGGCAAATAAGCGTTTCTTGGAGTGTGAAGCTGTCAAACGGATAGATTATAGGTGATCTTATCACAGAATAGGTTGTAGAGCTAATAGAATCAACTATCTAGAGTGAACAAAATAGGGGTCCTGGTGCCAAGAACGACTAAGCCAAATCTGGCCAATAAGCTTTAGCCGTTTCACAGAAGCTTCTTCAGAGTACTCCGTTGAGTTTGGGGCAAAGTTTCAAGCTTATAGAGTATAGTAGGATTATTTTACCGTTCTGCTAGAACATCATCAACTGCGACCTGCACTTGAAATGAGCGTAACAGAAGCTAGAAATATTCTAGAAGAAAGATAAGGAGAACACTCTGGTGGGACACCTGCTATCGACGTCGTTTGCATACCTCCCAAATATAGAAATTAGCAAAAGGTGAAGTTCCGTCTCTCTACCTTGCCCTCCTTTAAAAAATCCATCGCTTCTCCGTCCATGATTCCCTGGACATAAGCCTCGCCAATAACCTTGAAATGATCTCCGTCAGGTCGAATCACAATTGGAGTGCTGCATCCGAACAAAATAGCAATCAGATCACCTCCCATGGTCTGGTCTTGTTCAGATCCATGAATGTTATCAGGAGCCCAACCCATGTACCCCTTTTCTGTAATTATAAATCTCCTTTTCTGGCATGTTCGATCGAAGCAAGCATATACTTCAGTGAAATCATGTTCTGAAGCCTCCGCCGGAATAATATCACTAAAGAAATCGTTGAGTGGCCGGTCTCCTATTTGGAAATTCCTATTTGCTTTTCGCCATTCCTCCCATCGAAAGTAATAGTTGTTTTGTGATGCCAGCCATGACCAACCTCGTTTTTCGAAATGCGGTTTGGCTTTGTTGAAAGTTGATGGAAGATTGAGGATAACGGCGTGTCGATCGCTGGGAATTTGTCCTCCTCCAACTCGATCAGCAACCAGACTTCGATATAAAGCTTTCGAGGTCTCGTCGCGGTTCCCGTAGATGCTCTTCCATTCTTTTGCTTGAACTATAGATTTCTTCGACCAGGTGAAAAACCCGTCTCCTCGAGCTGAAAGTCCTGTAATAGTGTCGGCGATAAAGCCAGTGCAAGCCAGCGAACCAGTATCCAAGAAAGAAATGTCAATCGTGCCACCAAAACTAGCTTTGTATGGTCTGTACACTGAAGAGTCTGGAATGGACTCGCCGGAAAGCCATGCAGGCCCCCAAAGTCGATTCTCAATTCTAGCTTGAGAGAGCCTGCCGCCATCCCACATCCAATCTGCCACCCAAGAGGGTGTTTTCGTCGGACCCCATACGCCGCCTTCTCGGATCGGATCCAAAGTCTGGTAGGTTTTCATGAAAGCTTTCGAAACTTCCGTGTACACTTCCTGTGGAGGGATTTTATAA
Organism: Bisporella sp. PMI_857; assembly: GCA_021307315.1. Taxonomy (NCBI): domain Eukaryota; kingdom Fungi; phylum Ascomycota; class Leotiomycetes; order Helotiales; family Helotiaceae; genus Bisporella; species Bisporella sp. PMI_857. The sequence goes on from JAJSPD010000080.1 coordinate 106,074, forward strand.
TTCGGTTCAAGTTCCTTTCCTACATTGCCATCCATCAATCCAATCAACCCATACACCTTGTCCCTAGGGTCTTTACATTCGGCAGAGTTTGCAATATCAATAAGTCTCCAGAACGGTGGACCCACTTCTCCGGCTTCATCTCTTTGGCTGAGAACTGAAAGATCACGGTACACGAGATGCAAACTTGTAGTCGACCAAGCAGCATGTTCTAGGCACCGAAAGGGTCAGCTAGTGTTTGGTACAGGTTGTTCTAAGAAACCTAGAACATTATCTTTTCAGAGAAAAACGGGGATGTCCTCAATAGAAAAAGTTATAAAACCCGACACTTACGTGATGCTGCGCCAGCTCTGGCCACATCTCGCTGAAGAAGCTCATCTTTCACAAGCCACAATTCCTCCTGCAAAATTTTAATCCCCAGACAGAACGAGTCCCAATCGATCGATGAAGTTCCACATCTTAAAACCATGGCTGATGCTCCCATTATGATTTCCTGAATGATCCAAAGCCTCTCCCAGTACGGTCGCGCCATGAGCTGATTCAGTGCATACCAGCATCCATCACCAAGCAAACCTGGCTTTTTAGACAGTCGAGAAGCCAAATCATTGTTACCTTTCAAAGTATCATGGAATTGAGATAGGCTTTGAACAAGTTGAATGGCTCTGCTGCTTTGCTCCCGCTCTTCACCGAGCCAGGCGATGACGTTCCAGGCCTTTCCGTAAATGTCTCTCATTTTCGTGACCTGTCGACCACGTTCTACCAAATCTTTTTGATTGATGCAAATGGCATCGACCCACAACCCAAATTTTGAATGAAATTCGGATCCATTGCGAAAGGCACGCAAAGCGGCCTCAAGGTTCTGAGTGACTTCCATCTCGTACCCATTGACTTTGATCCTACTAGTTTTCTTCTCATCGCCCCATACGTATGATAGAGCGGCATAATCACCCCAGGTGAAACGTTGATATTCTTCTGGGGGCTCCCGGTTTGTGGCGTGGAATACGCCTTGGAGCGTTCCTTCTGATTGAGAAAGTGATTGGATCCAATTGATCCTGGATTTGCGCTTCTCTGAAACTGAGAAACCCAAAGAGGATTGGGAAGCTTTGTATTGTGTAGTGAACGAGGCCAGAGATATTTTCTTGAGTGTACAACGAACGACTTCGGTGCGTGTGCGTTGTGACCTCGGCAAAAGTGTAAGAAGCCTTATCTCATCTTTGCTTTCATCCAGGGGCTCGTAATGCATAGCCATCCTATGCAGGCAAAAAGGCGTAATACAAGAGGAGAAGAGCGAGAATATATGCTTCCAGAAAGGCAGATATCCGGACTGAGATGTTACTAGCGCGTTGGAGGTTGAGAAAAGGTTTACTACAGCTAAAATTAAGTTCCTCAGCCCACGCTAACCTTAACCGCATTCGTCGCTTGTTTCACTTGGGCTGGGCATTTCGGAAGATACCTAACAGATTTGTCCCAGAGGAAGCACAACTTAAAAGATAAAACATTCAGCTCTTTACAATTTTAAATGTTCTAGATTAGTTGGAACATTGACGAGAAAGTGCTGGCGTTTATTCCTGTTGGAATGCATGTAAATAGTTTTCACGTGATCCACCGGATCACTGAAATTGTGGAACCTCGTTCTCACACCAACTCGCGATACCGTAGCTTGGAACAATCAATCAACGAACAACCAGAACCACAATCACACCAGCAAGAGTGTAGTCAATAGCTACTACGCCTTTTGCTACGTGATAGGCATTCCGACACTGTAGGCAACCGACAATTCCAAACTGTTATACAAACGATTCTGACCTAGCAATGAACAAGTCTGAGGTGGGTTTGAAAAAAATGAGACAATATTTGATCAATAAGATTCTGTTTCGAACAAAAAACCACACCTATTCTAATATCTAGCTAGGTTTTGTTCAGCCTCGATCAACATTTGCTGCAGTGGGGCTGGCTTGGCTGTTGGTTGCCGTGACACAAATTCCTACGGATCTGTATGTGTTGGTATGGTCCTGAGTCAATGGGGGGATGAATAGGGGAGTGAATAAAGGGGTGTGAATGGGAGAGTGAATGGGGGAGTGAACAAAGGATTCGGTCACATGACCACCTGTAGCATATAAGAGTGTCAGGAATCGGCTTACGTAAGTAGGCCAAGGAGCTAGAAACATCTTCCCCTCATTTACGGCTCAGAACTGTAGACAATATCATCATCTGTAACGCTCATACAAGCCTGTATTTCCATCACCGTGATACCCTCACAGATCCTTTAATTGATTCCTCTTGCCTAATAAACCCTATTTCTGTCAAAGAGAACGCATTTTAGCAGTAGTAGCAATCATGAACTATTACCACATTCTACTTACCAGCAACCACGTATCAACTACGCGGCGTTGCTACAAGTGGAGTGGTACCTCAGTATGCTTTAGATAACAATAGAGAGCCTGAACGGCACCCCAATACCCTCTGATTATCACTGTGTATTTCATGTTCTACCATGCCTAAGGAACGAAACACGCCGCCGGATATCGGCGCAGGGTTTTGGAAATTGGGCTGAATGATCGCCGGGACATTCGTACAGAAAACATTCCGGAAGGGCTTCATAAGTTTCCCTTCGAAACGCCTTGGCGATATCTATGCCGGCACCGATAGGTGCCGATGTTTCAGAAGCGCTCATTTTCCACGTGTATAATGAATAACGAGTAAATTTCGTTCTGATTGCTGTATATAAAGGGCTGATTTCAAAACAATTCCAAACGAGAACGACAAGTACAAAACACTTACGTCCACCGAATGTCAAAGTCTCAGACCAAGAAATCTCATCCTAATATTGGCAGACAATAAGAGAGCTGCTAAGAATTGCTTGCTGGACCGCGAATGAGAAAATTCAAAATGAAAGACCGACACCTAATGAGCGAGCAAGCCAAATCCAGACTCCATCCCAGCCCAAAAATGATAGATATATATATTAAAATATCAGAAAAAAACAGAGAGTCGTAGTACCATAAAGAGTAAACCCCGAAACGCAATGGCGGAACTCCGAATGTACCCCCCCCCCCGAGACCACCAACTCCAAAACTTTGTCTACCAAAACTCCAGCCAAACCTTGAGCAAAGTCACATTCCAACCCCCCACCAAGATCACTTTTTTTTTCAATTTTCTACTTTTTGTGTTTAGCGTACATGGTTAGGTGCCTGTAAGCAGTGTTTTTCGAGAGCCGCGGTATAAAACTGGGAGGATCTGGCGTGGGAAATCTTGACGTTACGAGAAAGAGAGTGCGTTTGTGATTGTGCTGGTGGGGAGAATCAATGCAATTGCAGCAGGTCCGGATGCATCTCGGTACGGATTCGGGAGGGTCTGGTGGAAGAAACGATGAGCTAGTGTGAGTACTGTGTTCCTGTTGCGACTCGTTGTGCGTATCGGCATATTGGTAGCATTTCCAGATACCTTCTTTACAGTTGGGCAGTAGAAGACCACAGGAAATTCTCAGCCACTGCTCGATGGTGAGCCTCGTATTGCGAAGTATTTCATGCGAGAGTGCAGTCAAGTGGAAGGTTCTTCCTGTTCCAGTGTCCTGGCCAGATGCGAAATTTGGGGATGGAGAAAGGCGCACTACGTGAGCTAGGTAATTTCCCTGGAGGGAGTCGGAGTAGACCTTGTGCCATGGCCTCCTGGAAGAAGCATCTTGGGATGTAAGAAGTGGCTCGGCACTTGTGAAGAACAGTTCAACACCATCAGTGTCAGTCTTCTTGACCGTTGATGCCAGTATGTTGAAGAGGAATAACATCTTATCCCGGTGGCTAGTTATTGACAAGCTATTATCAACAATGAACGCCTAGGAACCTAGGTGAGCAGTAAGCATGAAAATAGGGCTGATCCAGACCTACCTGATCGCGCTCCCTCAATCTCTGGCAGATTTGGGAGAGGGAGGATTTCCGGCGTGAGTCTCTTATACATTTATCGAAGACTCTCCCCAACTCGCTGAGGTCATCATCCTCCGAAAGATAGGGGTACTGCCATTTGTTGGGCTTCTTCGTCGGAGAACTAGCGTCTAGATAAAAGGTCAGTAGCATCCTACTTCGAGCTGAGATTATGAGCATACTCAGAGCTAAGAGTTTGGCTTGCCATGGATCCTTGGGTGCAAGAGGGTGCTTGCCCCTTGCACGAGAAAACCCGCCCGATGGAAGGGGATTTTGAGGGTCTAGACAACGTGGCTCTTTCTTCTGAGAGTAGTCCCCAGTCGCATCCCGAATTATTTCTGACACAGAGATGTTCTGTATTCCACCTCTGAACCCATTACCAACAGTAACTAGACGGTATGCAGGGGGGAAATCCATTAAGACCTTCTGCGTTAGATGTCTAGCGTCATCCTCTTTCGTTTCGCACTTGCCTACGCCATCTAACCTTGCTGCTTCTGTTATGTTAGCAACACCACGGCCAGGGGAGGCATTCGAGTCTTGGAGTTGCTTGAAGCTCCCATCGAGGTCCCTGGCTGTTGAGGTATCGGGTCCCAGAATCTCAATAGCTGCATCATCAACCTTGCAGCCTTCGGGCAGGCCACCAATCCACACGCTCTCGGCATGAAGCGATTTGGGCTCGTCAAGCCAGTAAGGAGGTGGAGTCCACAAAGCAGGGACAGGGTCCTCGGAATCTTCCAGATAACGTTCCAGAGTCACACTTGGCTTCCAGGGTTAATTGATCTAGACATTCTACTCGCAAAGTTCTTGTCAGAATTGAGCTTTTCGCAGAAGGCAACTTGCTCATAGAGTTGAGGTCTATCATCCCTGTTGGGCTTTGCTTCCACATATCCTCCTTTGCGTCGTACTTCTGGCGTTGAGCCACTCGCTTGGGATCTATTTGTTGGCCGTCGTTGTTGTTTCTGTGCCATTAGTTTACTATTCGGACGAGACGATTTTCTTGGAGGCTTCCTAGTGCCACCGTTGAAGTCATCATCGCTATCATCGTCATCATCTTTCGGCTGGCTGCTATGACCTGAAGAATGGGTGTTTCTTGACCTATGGCGTGGCCTTCTCCACTCTGATATCAATCTTCCATCCTCATAGTGCTCCTCAATATGCCCCAATCGTTCTTCCCAGTTCTGGAAGGTGAAATCACAGAAGCCACAGTGCCTGGGGAAGTTGCGATTCACCGGGAAGCGTCCATCATTAGCGAGCTGACGAGTGTCATGAGCCATGTTGTGTTTCTTGTGGAGGTGCTCGATGAGGTGGTCTCTTCTGGTAAAAACACCTTTCCGACGGCTCTGGGTAGATGCGCATTGCAGGTAGTGTACTCTGGGTAGCGTGATGAAAGAAGTGTTGCAGAACTGGCAAATGGGGTTACCGTTGACATCAAACGTTTGCGGGTTTCCGGTGCATTCTAGGCACATGTATCTCTCGCCAAGCGAGTGGGCGGTCGACTCGTGTCTTTTCCAGTCCCCAGCCAAATGTGTGCAATAGTCGCATTCGTCGAAAGTGCAAGAGTAGAGCGTCTTAACTCCACAATCAATGCAGATAGTATGTCTCTGGTTGTGGAATTTCTCCGGTTCAGCTGGCGAGGGCTCTTGATCTCCATTGACGAGAGGCTGTGGGTCAGAAGAGTCAGAACTGTCATCGATTACCGACTTTGGCTCAGTCACCGACTCGGTGTCAGTTGACGAGTCGGAGTCAACTATCTCCATGGTCCACAGAGACTTCCGGGAGGACGTGCCGCTTGACATACTGTCATCCTCTTCGCCGATTATAGAGTGAGAGCTACCGTATTTCTTTTCATCCTGAATGACCTGGCCAGCTTGATCTAGCAGGTTCATGAGATGGCGTTGAGAAGTAGGCGAGTAATTTGAATTTCGGATGGATTCTGCAAACAAAGCGATTGCTTCTTGTGGGTCTAGCTGTCCATACGAGGCGCTGGCTGGAGATGCTGTTGTACTTGATTTTGTTTTCTTACTTGATAAAGCTGCAGTAAAAGCTACCTTGGCTCTGTGGAGAGATTGACGCCTTCGAGACTTTACGTTTCCACGTAGAGCGGCTCTAGCTGATGATGTTCTTGTTGTTGTATCAGGCTGCTGGGATCCATTCAAGAGTTTCGCGTTACGGGAGACTTCTGGCTGAGTTAAATTTCCAGGTTTAGTTGAAATTTCTGGTGGACTCGAGAGATGGCTTTGCAGAGGGGGTTCGCGTTGAAACGAGACGTCCGTTGGCACCACAGTCAATGGATGCCATTGATATGGACTGACGTTGCTACATTGCATGAGCTGAGATGGTTCCTGTTGATGCGGGTGCGAGTAATGGTTGGGCGACACATGATTACTCGGTCGCGCAATCCAAGACTCCTGTACATAGTCAAGACCCGACACAAGACCACTGCCTCCATCAGCGCAGTTGTGGAATGAGCTTTCATTGACTGCAATGCAATATTAGTCTATGTATTGTGCACAAGAAGGACATCTGGCGCAACGTACCGAGTACATCTGAGTGCTTCGGTAGAGAGGGATACATGCTGCTATTTTCAACCTGCATGTCTACATCTCCTAGCATGAGGTCTTGTGGCGAGACCATACTAACCAGGGCTTCCGTACTCAGTAAGCCCCCCAGATCATTAGATGTATAATCTAAGTCGCTCGATTGCGAGGAGAATAGGGTGAAATCCTGTATCATGTGATATGATCCGTCGCCGAGGTTGTAGTTTGGACTTCTCGGCCAAGGAGCTTCTATTGGAATGTCCATGTCAGGCAGCCGTAAGGCTGGATTTCTGTGCGATTGTTCGAGCTTGGACTGGTGACGGTGATGAAATTTGCTATCAATCTGTCAATGACTCCTCGGGCGAAAGATTTTTGCGGTTTGAGGAGACGAATGCAGCTCGCCGCGACGTTAAGAAATAAATGTCTCTCGAACGAGGGCGAATTGCCATGATTTTCGAGGGCGTGTGGGTGGACGTGGGCCTGTAGTGTGTTCGCGGGCGTGAGGCTGATAGCCATGAGGGTAAACCAATCATAGTTGTGACAACCTCACGTATCGCGGAGCACGGGAAGTATAAAAAGCGAAGCCAGGGTTAAATGCAGCTAGCCACAATAGGGCTAATGTACCCGAAAATGTAAAATCATAGAGTGATCAGGTGTGAACCGATTTCGATTCCCACTGTACATTCAAGCTGCTTGCTAATGACTTGCAGGCGAAACCATAACTCCACCTCTGCACGTCGGCGTTTGCGAAGAGGAGACATAGTGATCAATTGCAGCAGAATCTGAGAGTATTTATAAGTTGCTAAAATCTCTACAATTCAATCTACATGTTTGTCCGACTATTCGTTCCACCAGACGCTCCAACAATTATACTCTCTTGCCTTTCTATGCCGCGAGTCAGCGGTCGGGGTCTGCCTTGTGATCCTTCCACTATGCGCGCTCTCACCTGTGGTTTACCATCCAGCGGTTTTACTCCTTGTCCTGGCAAAATGTGATGCGATTCCCAAACGGATCAATAACCGCCATCTCCACAGAACCAAGCGCTGGACCTTCCTCGATGCCCGGCCTCATGTATCGATACGTCTTGGCTTGTAGCTCACCATGATACGCTGCCAGTCCCTTCATCGCCACCCGCACATGGACGCCGGGACTGCCGTCGCCGTGGTGCTCGCTCAGGTGCAGCACCAGTCCGTCCCTCGAAACCTGCCGATACAAAGGCGCGTTGTCGTCAAACCTGTGGTCCCAGTCGACCTTGAAGCCAAGGTACCCAAGGTAGAACTCGTCCGCCTTGGCGATGTCAAAAACGCGGAGGATTGGGATGACGGATTGGAACTCGATGGCCATAATGCCTTTGCGTGCACGCCGTATAGTTGACAAGGCGGTCGCAGCTTGCAGTTTCGGCACCTTTGTAGCCGCAGAAGAGGTTAAACTGCCAAAAGCCGTAGAAAATATAATCTGTAAAATGAGAGATAGGTCAGCAATAAATATTCCTCGTTAAAGGGTCCGTGAGAGACAACCCAAAGGATCGTTCCAGAGAAACAAAGCACAAAGTTGTTCAGGGAGACGGTTTAACTCTCGTAGACAATTTGTGTTAAGGGAGAGGCATTACTTATACCTCAACGCCAAGGTTTCCTACAGCAGGCAGCAGTTGTTCTGTACCTACGTCTGTAATCGAAGCTGCTTTTCCGAAATTATGTTTTTGATACCGATCGTAGTCTACGATCCCTGAATGACGCAAAGTCTTAAGTCACGACTACACTGTTTCCTATCTTACTATTAGAAAGAAAAGTATTTGGTTTCGTCCCATCATGTTTGTAACAACTCAAGGCGAACAGGGATCTCGATCCGTAGATCTCAGGAAGAGGGGTGTGGTGGGGTACGCGTTGTGCTTGGTCGTGTAATGGCTTGGCACATGGCCTGTGCTGAGCTATTAGCGCAGATCGTTCCGCAACTTCTCGAGAACATACTTTTGCAATGCCTAAACTGTACTTTAAGGCGTCCTTAAGCACCACCCCAACCGTCTTTCCGTAGAATCAGCCTTCGAAACATTCTATCAGCACAACCCAACCTCCGTCCCTTTCAACGATCCCTTCGCTAGCTCGACGCGTGATCCAACACCAACTGCATCTCTTTGTAAAGCCATTTCTCTCATATCTGTTTCTTGCTCCCACGACTCGCCACTAATTCTTTCTAGCATGGCATTCCTATATCACAGCCTTTGTTACACGCCAAGTTACCTGCTTCTCGCTTCGTGGGTGGAGGTTTAATATCATTCAGACTGTAGGAGGTTGACACGCCCGCCTTGTGTAAATGACTACGGCGGCCTATTGCATGTCGAGGTGCAATTTGGTAGAAGTTGGTGACCTCGAAGGGCAATAATAAACCCCTCCCCTTGAAATCCTCAATTCGGAAGCCGGTCACATAATGAAAGTTTGCCAAATTAGGAAAGCAATCAATACAACTCCTACCTTTGATCGAGCATATTTTCAACCACAACCATTATCAAGCCTAGAAAATGACATCAATATAATCACTGAAAGATTCTGGACTGGCTAATCCTATATATTTACAAGTTTCATCCAGGCTTTCATCCTGACCTTCACCCTTCGATATATCTTTCATTCACTGTGGCTTTTTTCTATTGTATAATTCAGTGATTAGCGATTCTTGTACGCTAATGCCCATTTCCTTGCGAGGGGGCTTATGTAAGTATTAGCATAATTTGACGTATTTGTCCAATAAATGGTGTTAAAGACGAACCGGAGGCTTGATCTTCAGGTCTTCGGGTTTAACCGTTATCCATTCGGGCTTTGCCACTGGCTTGCTTCGAGCTTCGATATCCTCGCGGACTTTAACTGTTCCAAGGCCAGAGTAATTATTACTTCGCATCCTGATTGCTTCCGTACGATCGATGCTGTTTTTGCCGGCATTCATTGTGGACATGGATGGGACTGGCGTTGCTGCAACCATGGAGGCGGTCGCGATGACCACAGAGAAGATCTGTGCAATATGCATTGTATTGATGTTTGTGTCTTGAGGGTAGGTTGCTCTACTGATTCCAGAGTTTTTAATTTCTTTTTCGAAAGCTATTCTTGTTGTTGCAAAATGTACCAGAAGACAGAAGTTCTTTAAATGATTGTAACACTTGAGGCGTTTGGATAACCATTTATAAAAACCATATTAGTCGCATGGTATCTCTTCCCAACTGTCTCAAGTCCGCGGCGGGGCTCCTTAAAGAAAGGATTCTCAGCCACCGTGTCCAAGATCTTAGTCATCCTTTGATTCCTTCCGCAACGTTTCGAACGTCAAGATATAGTGGTTTCATGTTCTTTATCGTCACCTCTCAGCGCTGCATCGTGTCACCAGTACACCCTAGTTCGGAACATCCGCTAGACTAAGCCACCAAACTTGCACTAATCCAACATCCATGCAATCACGCAAACGACACGTTTTGGAATCTAAGCAGTTCAGCAGTTTCCAAATTCCTAGATTTAGCCACGTCCCTTGAGGCTCTTTAGGCAAACCACTTGCCGCTTGCGCCTCCTGTCGTATTATATTGTATACTTTATACCAAGCAAATTTGCTTTCTGCCAGTCACTACAGGTCACCGCAGGTTAGATTTACGAGGCCATGCCCCAGGCTGTGCCACTAGCCGCGCCACTAGCCGCGCCACTACCCCGCCTCCGCTAAGCCTGTTCAGCCTACATCTCGCCCGCCAGGATTTCTCTTGAGAAGAATTATATCGCAGCACTCTTTCACTGCCTTGCTTTCACAGGCGGTTCTTTGGTATAGCTCAACACTCTCCCGTTCTGTATCTTCACTAACCTAAAGAGCTAGGATTTGTATTCGCATCTAACGAGCGACTTGCTGTGCCTGACTTTTCACTGTGACTCGTCGCATTTCGTCGCATCATGTAGTAAATGGGCCTGGGTGGATAAATATCTGCACAGTAGCTAGCTGCCCCTTTCCTTTCCTCTTTATCTGGTCTCCTTAGTGAAATACAAAGTTTTCAGCCTAATCGGTGTCACTCCGTCATGCTACCTAATATTTCACTTATATAAGTGATCTCCTACACTATTTAAGAATATATTCGTTAGTGTCTTATTGCTAAGCTAAAGTAAATGATGGTATGCCCCCTCCTTACCTTCCACGGGGCAAAAGGCACAGCTCTAGGCCGTGCTCTTGCTCTTGATGGATATGGTAATTGTTGTTGTATTGAGTTCTACTCTACGTTCTAAGATAAAGGGGGTGTGATGGCGCGTGCGCCATCACGTGCCACGTGTGAGTCATACGACTGGCTTGGTCAATATATACCCACAGTAAAACGTCGTTAATATCCCCGACCTGCGGAATGAACTCGTGGTGATGCGTACGCCGCCCAAGTTATTGGCCATCTCGACAGCTCTATTTCTGTCCGGGTCGATCACAATTGGGATACGCTCTCCCCATAGGGCGACTACATATTCGTGAATAGTTTCAATCCTCTCTGTAGGTATATCGTGATGCATGTCGGCAATCTAAAGATAGCTGATCGCGTTATTGAGACCCATTTGACACTGCGGGGCGACGAGGCTGGCGAGGCTGCCACCTTACAATAGCCAAACAACCTACCCTTGAAAAATGTTGGCGCAGGAAACCGCACAATATAGCCACTGAAAGCCTTTTATTGGCATCCGTTAGGTTGCGCTCGAAACCGCCACCTTTATACGTTATTCACTTCTTCGCCTTATCCAATGAGTCCACAGAAAGTAACCTTGAAGCAAATAGAGATTCCAACCCTATTTCGTGACCCAAACAATTTACTCCCCTCAGCGTGCTACCTAACGATTTGATCCCTACAAATCTGTCCACCAAACAAACGATTGCATAAGGATCGAAAGCTGCACACTCATGGACAAATATTATAAAGCATCCGTGCGCATTCAAAATGATCTTCTCACCGTGCTGTGAAATCGTTCACGTTTCGCTAAGCTCCAACATCAACGGCTTCGAGTATGAGGCGGCTGGCCCCTGTACGGCATCTTGCCAGAGCTATTGGTAGTGTGCGGAGAGCCGGGAGACCCTCTGTATTGAGAACGTTCAGGAGAGCAGAGGGGAAGCAAAGGGTGGGTGGATACTCACCAATTGCGTTGTATTTTGGTTTGACATTTGCTCACACTGAGAATAGAAGCTATCGTATAAGCAAAACACCTCTCCGAACCACGAGCCATCCTTTGATCCTACAGGCTATCTTCATGTCGATTTCAGAAATGGCACAAGAAACTCGCTAAAATGCCCTCTAACCCCCCAGACACTAGGGACTGACCTCCCTACGAAGGCCGTTCAACGAGAGTTGCAAGACGGGAGTCTGCAAACTCTTTCGCCGGAAATGGAAGAAATCTTCAAGTCGCGGTTGTCGAAGATATTGGAAGGATTGGAGACCTTTAGAAAGACTGCAGAATGGAAGGATATCATTCGCAGCCGGACAAAAGATGAGTGGCTTTCCCGGATTACGACACATACTCCGGCGGACGTCAAATTGATGCTTGCCTCGCAGCATCCACCAACGCCGGCTCAACTAAAGTCGCTTCCATGGTCAAATACAGCTGATGGCGGTGTGTTTGCGTGGTGCACCGAGCGAAATAGGAGGCGGAATTCTTCCGAGAGGACACTCTACGTCTATATCGGCTCTGCAAGCAAGTTCCATGGTGGCTTGAACTTCAGAAAGAACCATATGCTGTCACGACTTGATATTCCGCACGACGAAGGATTGAAAGCCAAAATCAAAGACCTTGGTTTAAATCCAGAGGGAGAATTTAAAAGGTTATTCACAGTTCCATTCGAGAATGGCTCCGACGTCGACGTTATGGATAAGAGAGCGCTGGTAGTATTGGCGCGGTCGGTATTAATGATATGGTTAGGGGCTGTCAATGGGAGATTGAAGGCGAGGAGCCAAGGTCTAGTCCCTTGGGGATTAGAAAAGATCGAATATATCGGGCTCGTGGAAGATATGCCTTTGACCACGGGCCTCAACAAATGTGGTAGAACAAGGGGGCAGAATAAGCGAAGGCAGGTTGTTTTCACGAGGAAGCTTTCTGCGGTATGAGTTCTATATTAGGCACAACCGTAGGATGTTTCTTCGGTCTCGTTGTGGTGCAGGTATTGTCTTATTCAACCCGGAGCTGGGCTCTGGAATTTTTCTGTGCATGGCCTGTCACGTTCGGTGATCTATATGAGTGATAGCCCGATGTAAAAATGTGAGTTATTTCATCGACTTCGCCTCTTATTGGTGAATCTATGCCGAATCAGAGGATCTCCTGTCTCCTGCAAGACGTTCATTTAAATTGCCGGCATTAGTTTTGGCCTCTAGTATCTCCTTGTTCAGTGGACAAGTTAGTATCGTAGTATTTAGTAATATCGAGTCTCGAGACTATGAGATTGTCGGAATGCCTACCACGTAGCAAAAGGTGTAGTAGCTGTGACTACGCTCTTTCTGGTGTGGTTTTGATATTCGTTGATTCATTCTAAGCTACGGCCTATTGCTAGGTAGATATATGTGACGGAAAACCCGCAATCCTCGCGATATGAAACGCGTGAAGCTATTTACATGCATTCCAACCTTTTGAGAGTGGGGTTGCGTTAGCGTTATGCTCTCCAAGTCAATATGACGGGGCTCGGCCGGACATATGAATATTTATGTGAAGTTATCCCTATTCTCACTCGTAACTCGTCATTGCCTACGAATGCGACCGATCTCAATCCCATCATTAAACAATTTTTTACGACTTATCCCGGCTTTTCTATCTCCGGTGTAAAGGGCTATTCTGTTTTACTCTCAATTACCGACGACATTGTAGCAAAAGTGTTTCTCAAGTCTGGTAATTGGCACGTCAGCTATAAGCAATTCATTTTTGAGTTGCTTGATCGAACGCTATCTCCGTACATTGTTCAAATCTCCTTTCGCTGTCCCGATATTACTTTCATGGAACACTTCAAAAATAGAACGCTTTACGAACGCATAAGTATAATTAACATGTCACACTTTATTCTTCAGTGGATGCAACAACTCTCGGAAGCAGCTGCATGTTTAGAATTACACGGACATGTACACAGCGATATTAACCTCCGCAATATTCTTTTCAATAAATATCAGCTTAAACTGGTTGATTTTGATCATTTTTTTAAGATTGAAAACAATCTTAATGTCGGTTACGAACTTTACGTCCGAAGCCGCAAAAAAAAAACCAAATCGGTAAATTTTAGTACTGTTGGAATGCATGTACATAGCTTCACGCGTTCCATATCGCAAGGATTGTGGGCCCTCTACCATCTATATAACTACCTGGCAATAGGCCGTAGCTTAGGAGAATCAACGAATATCATAACCACACCAGCAAGAGCGTAGTCACAGCTACTACGCCTTTTGCTACGTGGTAGGTATTCCGACAAGTACCTATTTATATGTATTTATGATCATGTGACTAGCACCTGAAACGTGGGACCTCGATCCTACTCAACCCCTTAGAACAAGAGCTCACAACAATCAAGAATCAACCCACAATCAAGACTTATCCACCAACCTTAACGAGCATTGCGCATGAAACACATGCGTGCGTGCCCTCAGGTTAAAGTATAAGTAATTACTTCGACCCGGGTGTTCCCACAGTAAAGATTACGGCGTCGCTGGACCAAGCACGAAGCAATTTGCATTAAAATTGATCTTTTGGTTTATAACCAGAAATACAGAGTTCTATTATAAACTGAAAAAGCTAGAACAAGTAAACCATTTAATGAATTGCCAATTCCCGGCTACAAGCCCCCAAAATCCGATTAACAACATTATTAGCGATTGCTAGCTGAAAAAATTTGAGTCAATCGCAAAAGTTTTTAAGCGCGTCTGAGAAATTGTAACATTTAATGAAACTTATCAAGCAAGAAAAAAAGATTGTAAGCAGTACTATCAGCTTCTAAAAACTTAGGGTAGCTAGTACTCGTGTCAATATAAGGTCTCGTCGAGTTGAAACAACAAAGCAGAATATTTCTTAACGACAATACCAACATTGAAGTTACTATTAGTAGTTGTTTGTATGTAGTTATAATTACGTGACCAGCACTTAAAACAGTGAGACCTCGATCCTACTTAACTCCGTAGAACTAGAGCTGTAGATGTAACGACGCAAGGAATCACGGGCTAGAATAGAGGCATATGGGAGTGCGTACAATAGGCTGATAGTGATTGCCTTATAGGTCTACCTACGAAGGATACAAAAACATGAGGAACAACTGTAGAGAGTAGGAGCAGGCCTTTATATAAGCGACTCCGACTCTCCTCCGTATCGGCTCTGAAACCCCTCATACCCTGATCGTCAGCCTCCTGATCCCGTGCCATGACCTCCGTGTCGCACCTTGGGCATATCGATTGTTACAACTTTCGTGATAGCTGTCACGATCACGATCCTATGAGCCTGATGGGGCGTAGTATAGGTGCTTCAATACGAGAATACTAAACTAAGGAGGAAAGGTGTAGCTGTTGCTGTGGCATCCCTAACATAAAGACCATGACCACGTGACCACAATAGGCGAGCTGGTAAGCGAACCAATGGGCGTCTGGTGCGGTATTGAGGACCGTGACAATAGCCTCGGCGCTATGCACGGCATCGAAAGATCGAAACTGGAACTCAACGTCGACTGCTTAACAAGTAGGAGTATCAGTATTGCCTCTAAATGACCGAGCATACATTAATACTATCGTTTTACTACCTCCTCAATCTCCTGGCCTCGTAGACATATGCAACATGATCGCCCCGACGTTCTTCGGTCGAATAGTCGTGATATTGTTGCGGTACGCTTTTTCCTAACAGAGATCACCACGGATGTAATAAATAATCTTTAGGACAGGCTTCCAGCAAGTATAAATTCTCCTGAATCACTTCTCAAAGTTTGATATTCCTTTTGGTATCCGGTCGGCACAGAAAGTTCGATGCAAGTGTAGTACTGGCACTTTCTATGTTCTGCTTCAAGTTTTGCGACCGGCACAGCAGGATGTTTGGCTGGCGATCTCGATAAAATAAATCATTATGTGCTAAAATTTCAAGTGGCGGAAGCTTTTCAGGTCCAAATGCTCAGTCAGCAAACCTGAGTACTTCGGGCATAGCTTGTGAGAACTGTGCGTTCGCTTCCTCGCTAACGTTGCCTCGAATCGACTGTATACTTACCCAGCCCGTAACTTTAATGTGAAGAAGTCTGAATGTGAGGCGGGGGTTGAACTGGGCCAAGGATAAAAGCTTTATCGGGAACGAGGGAGTAAGTTTCAGTCGTTTATCAACCGGAACAGTGCTTTACTTACTAAGCTATTCAGCAGACAGCCGACTCAAAAACAATTGAGGTTGCATTTCTTCAACAGGGTCCAGATAGGCCTTTCACTCAACCGAATGTGTTTTGGATCAAAAGAACCTTCCACTTGCTGGCGTACTACTCTTTTCAACGTCAACTTGTGATGCAAAATGGGCTCCCAGTACGCATCTGTTGGACTCGCGGATATAGAGAAAAAGATGACAAATTTTCGAGAAACTTCACCAGAAGCGCGAGATTATCTTGCTCACTTCACTGATCAATAAAATTGAGCTTGAATGAAGTGAGCCGCATAGGCTGTGGGAGCCTGTCAGCATATAGAGCAACGGATTCGTGTTCAGGCAGTTTCCTACCTTCAAAGAACGCAGCTGGAAAAAGTTGAACGCGAATGATATTTCATAAATCCCGTATCAAAAACACACGCCGGACAAAGTGAGCTTTCGGAGAAAGTGGAACTATAAACATTGTTCATCCTGCTTCAACTTGAAATATCTTCGAGCGAACTGGTTTAGAGGAGTTCTTAGCGATACCTCTGTCTTATCCGGATCGATCAGGTCGATTTCAACTTCCTCCAAGTTATTATGCACTGCCCTAAAGAATTTCTCCTCGAGCTTTCGTGTCACGATCACGGTCCTATGTGCCTGGTGGGGCGATATATAGGTGCTTCAATACGTATCATGGAGAGTACTCAATGGTGCAGCGAACAGCTAATTGATTGTTGACAGTCCCAAGTAGCGAAGTGATATTATTGTATGTATACACGCTTGAAGAACAGGTAATCCACAATTGATCTGTTCTCCTAAATACCAACTCCTTGGCCATCCTTGGCGTGCTCGCTTATCCAGCCAATGATCCCACCACATGAGTCTATCCTGTGACAATACAAGAATACTAAACTAAGGAGGAAAGGTGTTGCTGTGGCTGTAGCATCCCTTATATCTAGAGGACCATGACCACGTGACCACCATAGGCGAGCTGGTAAGCGAGCCAATGAGCGTCTCTATAGCTGGTGCGATATTGAGGACCGTGACATTTCGCCTCTGGAAGACTATCTTCTTTCTGTAACAAATAGAGGGCAGCAGGAGGGATTGCAATATAACAGGTGAGAACACGTAACTAGCGATGTAGTTGCAATAGTGATGAATTGATATCAGAAGTATGCTTGTAAGTCTAACAGGAGAAAAAAACCCAAGCTTGCTTTGTTCAGAGAGCTCTAGCTGTTCCTTATATCTTTTAACCGTGCTGTAGCTATGAGCCTGTGGCTGGTCATGGGCGGAGCGTCCCGCTTGCAGCCCTGAAAGTACTACAGCTGAAAAGCCTTCGGCTGGCTGTTAGGCTGTCACGGTGGCCGTCTTTAACCGACCCTGGCTGTTACACTCTCCAAGATATATGTTGAAGTCAGGTGAAGCGAAAGACGTGGTAAACATTTGGTCGTAGATCCGAGCAAGTAACGTCACTGGTTATCTCGAGATTGATCGGGACGAGTGTACTCAGGCTGAAAAGCGCTGGGATGGCAGGGAGTAGAGATTAGTGGATAGTGTGCAAGGAAGTTGGGGCAGATAGTGGATGACTGTCGCGAAGTTTTCGAGCTGGAAAGAAGTGACGAAAGCTCCCTCGACAGCGCCACCATTTCACAAGTCTTATCGCAAAAAGAGAACAGGTTCTCTTGTACCTGATTACGTATGTACATGATTCCTCGTACTATATTGGCTCTCAATTCGTGGCCCGATAACTAAAGAGCTTGTCGTGCAGAACCGCCGCGCTCATGAGAGCCTTTGTCAGCTCCCAATCATATACGCGCTCCCATGACTCTGGCTTTGCCCACCACTCATAAGGCTGCGACCTAGCATTTACCAATTATCATGGTCTTTAAAGGAGTATAGCTTCCAGTTGTGTCATGTGCCATCGAAATCAACGGTTCCCAGTTCTTTGTACTTACTTCATGAATCCCGACGAGGCAACAACCAGCATACAAAGAGTCAGCGCTCCACTCCGAACCTCCACCTATCATTTCACCAGCCGCCATAACTGACTGAAAGTAATAATCCAGGGGAATAACGAGTTGGTCAAGCCAGTAGGCCAGGAAATGTTTCCTAATGGAGAGGCTGTCACTCACGATAGGGTCAACTGCGGGAAGTTTCACTGCTATATTTCCTCGTCAATCCGACGTGCCTTTCGGAGGGCTAAACGTTTTGATATGTGGTGATTTCTTTCAATTACTGCCTGTAGGAGGGAAAGCTTTGTTTTCCACAGGCTTTACCGACGCTGTATCTATCGCTGGCTCCGGCCTTTATCGAAGTTTCGACCGTACGTTACGACTTACGGAAGTTATGCGTCAGCAGGGCGGAGACGATATCGCAATCAAGTTTCGTGTGGCATTAGAGCAATTGCGTTCTTCGAGTTTGACGCAAGAAAGCTGGGAATTACTTTCCAGCCGAGTTCAGAATCAGCTTCCGCCTGCTGAAGTTTCCAGGTTCGACGATGCTTTACGGTTGTATTTTACGAACATATGAGTTCACGAGTTCACGAGTACAATTACGAGCGATTAACTGGCCTTAACGCTCCTGTCAGACGGATTTCAGCCCGTCATCGTGGAGCCGGTGCTTCAAAAGCTACCGAAAAAGAAGCGGAAGGCTTAGCACCTGAGTTGTATATTTCCATCGGGGCTCGAGTAATGTTAATGCAAAACTTATAGACCGAAATGGGCCTGGTCAACAGTGCTTTAGGCATTGTACGAGACATTTCTTGGCTTGCCGGGCCTGTAAACCCTGGAGATATGCCGATAATAATTTTGGTTGAGTTTGATCAGTATTCGGGGCCTGAGTTTGGAGATTGCGGCCCGAATCGAATTCCAGTTTTCCTTTCTACACGTCAATTCGATCTTAATAGCACTGCTTGTGCTCGGATCCAGTTTCCTTTACGCTTGGCATATGCTCTCACGGTTCACAAAAGTCAAGGACTGACGTTATCACAGGTCGTTACTGATTTATCGGACAAGGAACATACTATTGGGCTTTCTTATGTGGCTGTATCACGGGTTAAATCTCTACAGGGCTTGCTTTTGAAACGGCGTCTACTTTTGATCGTTTTATTAACCACGACTCTTCGGTTCGTCGAGATCGAGAGCTTGATATAGTTTACAGGAATGCACAAGCACTTTAGCTAGAACTTATGGCCGTTATCGACCCGTAAAGTAACGTTGATACTTTTACTTTTTTATCACTACAACAACTGCTAAACAATTTTTGATATTTCTCGTTGCTTAATCGAAAGTACCGCAAATAACGTGTCGATAGAAACCGAGTCCAACTTTGAATCTGATTTTTTTTAAAAAAAGAGTTGAAAAACAGAAAAAAAGGAACGGACAAATTGTCATGCTATTACTCTTTTTAACGGATGCGCAAAAAAAACCTATATACTAGAGTTGATAATTCGGAGGAATCCTCAAGCTATTAAGGTTTCAAAGTGCTGCCAGCCTAGAAACCCCTTTATACGAAAGAGAGAGTCTTGGCCGACAATGCAACGGGTCCCAAACCGGGTCGTCGACAGCAGTTGTCACCAACTACCATACGTCCTACCCGCCGGCTCAGCGACGATCACTTCCACAGTTCCCCTATCTCTGCCTTTCGTGAGCCAGGACGCGCACAATTCAGCGCCCCGTTTCTTGGGTAGGGGTCGTAGCTGTGGCCTAGACACTCATAGATGCAGGGAGGAAAAGCTTCCGCAACCATCGCACCGACAGATAGTACGCAATCCTTATAGATAGGCCAAGAAGTAAAAGCTCTAACAATGTTGAATTGCTAGAATGAGTGTTGAAACGTGGCTGTATTAGTCAGCATGTCAACGTCACAAACGGAACTACAATCCAGTTCCAGAATCCAGTTCCAGAATCCAGAAAAGCCAGTACCAGAAGCCGGAAGCCAGAAAGAGCCAGGTCCAGATCCAGATCCAACCCAGTATAATATAGGATCGATGATCCACAAGCCATTCCCCACTAGGCAAAATGCACACGTGATGCAGTTACCTGGATCTCCAACGCTGCTGCGATTGAAAGCGACAACACGTTGAAACACCTTAAAGCATGCTTATGATGCAATACACCAAGCAAACTCTCCAGTGGTTGAATCCCCGCCTTTGCCGCCAAGAGCAGCGCGAAAGCATGACAGACAAGGTAGGCTACGGGTAGGAGATCTCATCAAATATGGGACAATTGCACGACTACTAGAGCCGAACAACTTCAACGCTGCTATCTAAAACAACATGTTGGACCACTTTAAGCTGTAGGTAGAGTACATCTTTGATTCGAAGGATTGTTCGAAGGAAGGAGAGAGAGATGACCGTGTTTGTTGTCCTGCTCGAGCCTTGACCCTGTTCCCAATTGTATAGTTGTTGAGAGTTGAAGAGAGAAGCTACGAGCAACAGTTAGCAACGAGGATCAAGAGGGGGGATCCGGCCTACTTATAGTTCTTGCGTTGCAGCCTTGCTGGCGCTCAGCTTCACCTTATCCACCAACTTGCATGATATTCGGAAGGAAACGAAGCTGTTCTTGATGAGGTCGTGATTCAAAGGTGAGAAGGAAAGCCGATCAGGAGATCGATCTACGCAACGTCAGCGTTACAAAGGAAAGATACTCTTACATACTCTTCAATTCTCTAATGCCGAATGCTTATTTGCTTCTATTATACATGTCGATTTGATATGGTCGACGTATGAGCAGGAAGTTCGACGTATGAGGCGTTGTATGAAGGTTTGTATGAGGGGCTCGCTGTAGAGGAGAGGTTAGATCTGAAGGTGAACAGTTAGAAATAGGTTCTCGCGAGCAAATCTATGGAACTGGGAATCGAATAGAGAATTGATTAGATCCTCGAGGTACTTCTCTGAAAGAGATCGAGATCTCTGAAGCTCGTTTTGGTGTTGTTGTAAGGTTGTAGGTTGGAAAAGGATGAAAGAGGGGTTGTGATGAGGTCGATATTTTATCGCTGGTAAGGCAAGTTGATATTCACCCTCGAGGCTATGAATGCACGAGGTGAGCTACGTGATGCAACGACATATAGCGCAAACGCTTGAAAGGAAGAGCTCAATCTAACTGATCATGAACGTCTATTACTTCAGTACTCGAGGCGAGTACGTATAAGAGAGGGGACAGTTGTGGTTTCTCTCCTATGTCAAAATATCACGTGATGCGGATAAGTAGCCAGTCATGTGACTAGAGAAGCTTGATTTCTGTATAGAAGCACATCACCAAACATCACCAACTAATTGACAATATAACGCGGATACTTCAGCCTACCGGCGTATACTCGAACGTGCTACGTTTATGCTACGTCTTAGTTTCGTGCTAGATCTTGTTCCTGTTCTTGTGCTTCAAGCTGTTACAGGCCAAATGCCACCGGTAAGTCTTTCGAGCGCAGCGAGGATCGGGGGTTTGGGGGCTGGCCCCCATATAAAAAGTGATATTTTATGTGACTAATAAATCTATTCAATTGAGAACTACTGTGTGGTTGTGAAAGCAAGCTTTTCGGTCCATCGCGGGTTCTTACACAACCCTGTCAGGATTTGAGAATCTAGGTAGCTGTGACAGAACGAGAAAATACACAATGATAAGCAGGAGGAATTGGGGATGCCTTCAGGCTCTCTATTGTTGTCTATCTGTGTGTAATAATACAAAATTGTAGAACTGTGCGTGTGTGAAAAGTCTTCCGCGCTAGCGTTCCCCACTTAGTCAGGGACATGTCAGCTACCTAGATTCTCAAATCCTGACAAGCTGACATGTCCCTGACTAAGTGGGGAACGCTAGCGCGGAAGACCTTTCACACACGCACAGTTCTACAATTTTGTATTATTACACATAGAGACAACAATAGAGAGCCTGAAGGCATCCCCAATTCCTCCTGCTTATCATTGCGTATTTTCTCGTTCTGTCAAACCCGAGATCCCAGTATACTACAGGTGGTCATGTGACCGAATCCTTTGTTCACTCCTCCATTCACTCCCCTATTGACCCAGGACCATACCAACATTTAGAGTATAATATCCATGTTTTTAACTCAGTTCGTTTCATCCCACAAGACGTATTCTATTCTACACTTGGTGCAAGGTACACAAACTAATATTTTCTAATTGCAAGTAAAAAAACTATTATAACCCAAATTTCTCCTATTGTTGGAATGCATGTACATAGCTTCACGCGTTCCATATCGCGAGGATTGTGGGTCTCCTACTATCTATATAACTACCTGGCAATAGGCCGTAGCTTAGAAGAATCAACGAATATCAAAACCACACCAGCAAAAGCGTAGTCACAGCTACTACGCCTTTTGCTACGTGGTAGGTATTCCGACACCTATGAAATATCCTTTATTAAGCTAGGTGTCCAACAGCTAGCACTTTGCTGACCATCGAGAATGCAGTACCAAAAAGCTTGACATAACCAGCGTTAAAGCCCCCGATGTAATTATCAGGATGTAGGCATTTGACATGTTTTGCAAAATAGCATGCAGTACTTCAGCCTGCTTTCCCTGGTCGAGGTTTGAAAAGTACTCACTTCCGACACCAGACACCAGCTGAAGCGTAGGCGCACCTGGTGGTAGAATTAGTTTGAGCTGAGCGACTGCCTTGTTTAGGAAGACGGAGTTTGCGATGCTTAACGTAATTGCAGGAGCAGCAAGCTGAGCGCAGGTGATCAGTCCGACCGCTGCAGGAATTATACGCGGTTCTACAAATTCCTGAGCTGCGTTGAAAAGCATTTGAATATACGCTCCGGATCCGGATCCAATAAGAATGCTGTAGCCGTACACTTTAGCTCCGGAGGCTTTTTCATCAACCGTATACATAAATACTCCGCCGATAAGCATAAGCGCTCCTCCGTAAAAGAACCGTAGCATCCAATAGCTTGTTTTACTGACTACAGTTCCACATACTATTGCTGTCGCTACCATTGTGCAAATAAAAGGAAGCAGGTAAATGGGTGCTTTCAGCGGGAAATCGCCGCGCACATACTGGAAACTTTACGTGGGATAATTAGCCCAAGACCTGGTTTTAATAATGTATGCTATAAGTACTTACTAGAGGGATAAAATAAATAGGCAAGAAACAGGCCGTTGCAGAGCATGTTTCATTGGAAAATATAGCCAAAACACTGACATTCTTTACTATGCTGACTGGAAAGACAAGATGGTTTGTAAAAAGGACTAAACTCTGCTGGACCGCAAAAGCTAAAAAGAAAATGAATGCTAAAACAAGTAAAGCTATCGTACGAGCAGATTCCCAAGGGAATACTACGCCGCCGAAGCAAATACCTATAATAAACGTTGTCGATGCCCTAGTAAAAAGGATCATTCTAAGCCAGTCAACATTTTTGAGCCGATTTTCCACGGAAGAGCCAGATTGAGGATCAATCGAGGGAACCAAAAAAAAAATGTATACTGGAGCACATGCTGCACTAATACATAGGTTGATATAAAATCCCCATCGCCAGGTAGCGTGAAGCGCAAATGCTCCTCCAATAACCGTCCTAAAACGGTTCCCACTCCTTAGGTGATTCCAGGAATACCTATATAAAAAGCACGCTTTTTTTTATGGGTAGTAAAAGAAAGCAGTGTCAAAACGCCGGTGTACATTCCAGCACCACCTACACCGCAAATAGCTCGGCCGGCAATAAAAACTGACTCTGATGGAGCCGCACCACAAATGGCAGAACCTATTTCGGAGAACATAACACAAAAAATAAAAATCCATTTTGCGTTAAAACGGCTGTATATTTGACTCTTGCAGTACTGTTAGTGTAAAATACAAATGACATAAAGAACTAAAACTGCTAATTTGTGGAATTCTCACCACGACAATACCGTAGCTGCAGCGCCTAGAAAGAATGACACCGAGTTCCAGGCTAGCTTGTTTATTGCGTGGAATCTTTCGACAAACGTAGCTTGGACATTAGCGACTATAGTGCTATCGAGGCCCCAAAGAAAAGTAGCGGAAATAAAAGAAACAATGACTAGTAGCCAACTGACGCCACGAATTGTTCGCGTAGGCGGGGAATCGATTTCAATAGTAGAATTCGACTTGTGGTAGTTATTTTTCTTGTTCGCCACTTGAATAGCTTCCGAGCCATGCAAGCTGTCGCCTTTTGTCGGGGTGTTCGTCTTCTCTATGTCTTCCATTATCATGTTCAATTGGTAGCGTGAAAATTCATGCAACAATAGCTCGCACTCGAGAGATCATATATTGAATTCAATATAGCCACAAGCATTCAACGGAAAACAGCCCAGACAAGCTAAGCTCTAAAGTACCGACGACCTGCATTGCCGCGATCCTTGCATGTGCATTTGCCGATGGTCGAGGCCATACTCTCGCAGGTCGTCACAGATGGTAATAATGGCCTGAGAGGGGCGTCAAACTGACTCGCGTTGCCCGGTCAGCCCTGCTCATTTGATGATGCAGTGCAGCTACGGAACCTCATCCTTATTTAGCATGCTAAGAAGACATTCACATACGTAAGCTAAGTGTTTGTATCACTCTGGTTGAGTGATACTTCCTGTTTCTGATAACTTGTAATTGCTCAAGGCACGTAGCGCCGCGATATTGCGCAGTGCCAGTATGCTCGTGATAGGTGGTGACTTGTTCTATTGCTACGTACAAAAGCTATCCCTTTAAGCGCCAAATGTCGTTCAACTTTTGTAGATCAGTCATTACATATGACCAATTAAAAGGCTTGGACTTATCTGAAGACTTCAATTTTAACTTTTATAAACCGATTATAGAGCTGGATTCTTATAAATACTACATAAAACAGTCAACAGTATTAAAGGATAACTTGACATACTTTACAACCTTATCGGGTACGGATAGCGTTATGCATGTGATTAATTTGCAGGAGTTGGACGACATTGGCGGTTACAGGGATAACATATTTATATGGTCCGAGCGTTGTGGGGGTATTGATTTAGTAACCTAGGCTGTACAATTCACAATAGGAGGTCCGTGCTCGAGTAGGAGCTGTTAGCTAAGTCAAGTTCTTAGACCACGGGCCACTAGTCCCAATTAAGGAACACAGGCGAGCGGTAATGTGTGCTAACCGTGAGAGTCCGAGCGTCGCGGGGTAGGCTATTCACTCGTACCAGCACTTACCTTCGTATAATATACGAAGGTACAGCGGCCAATTGTTGTCACTACGCTAGCTAGGGTACCACCCTTGTCGCCACCACCTTTCCTAATAGAGTAATTGATTCAAAATCTCGCGATCAAGTGGTGATGGTGTTTTGCAAATTGCTCTATTCTCTACCATTTTGTACATTCTCCATTTGCGGCTGTTACGCCCCGGCGCCTTTGAGGCATTTGCTCTATTAGCTCTTTGAATTCATGAGCTCCAATAGCATCCCAAGCTGGTTTAACTGCATTGCGCAACTGATCGTAGCTCATAGTTTCTGGATAGTTGTCTTGAAGGTAATTCTTCATAATATTCCAGACTTTTTCAATTGGGTTCAAATCAGGGCTGAAAGGAGGCCAATAAACCACAGTAATACCACGTTCAGCCAGATCTTCTTTGGTATTTGCAGCAGCGTGGCCTAGAGCTCCATCTTGCATAAGCTCAAGAACTAATCCTTCTCGACGACAAAGCTCTATATAGCCATGAATTAAAGGAACTGTATGAGCTCGATATGATTCTTCGCAGATAGTTCCCCAATATTTCTCCCAAAACATGCCTGGGCCTTTTGTATGGCCATGAAAACACCCCTAAAACATCCAACCCTTTTTACGTTGTACACGATCGACGACACTGTAACAACTCAAGGCGAACAGGGATCTCGATCTGTAAATCTCAGGTAGAGGGACTCAAAGGTATGAACGACTGTCAATTGTTATAACTAAGAGGACAAGCTACAGACAGAAGAAGGGAAGGAAAGCAGTGCTTTATATACAGGAGGCTGGCCAGGGGCCAGTGTAAGCGAGTCCTGTGGTGTCAGGGGCCAAGCTCTAAGCGAGGCAAGGCCATGGCCGTGACAGGCACAAGTAGGATTGAATTCCTCTCCAGCACGTCGGGTAACCCAGGTTTTAGTATGTCTTCCGCCTGTAATCCAAGTCTCGTCGGTCCACAATACAGAATACCGTTGTTCCATTGCCCAATTTTTATGCTTTTCAGCCTAATCAAGTCGTTTTCGACGATTTGTTTCGGAACAAGGTGGCTTGCGAAGAGCATTCACAATTGCATTTTTTTTCTTGGCGTCGTACCAACAACCTTCAACCTATAATTACTTTACATATTAAAATGGTTCGTACGTGGAAAGAATCCGATGTTATTTTAGCATCTAAAATTCTCCAAAACAACTCGCAATTAAGCGTTAAACGCGTAGCACGAATCTACAATGTGCCTTATATAACATTGCGCAACCGACAACTTGGAATGTCTTCACAACGCGATTCTATAGTCATATCACGAAAACTTACGAATCTTGAAGAAAATGTTATTGTACGACATATCCTTGACTTAGATTCGCCATCGTTTCCTCCTCGGATAAGTGCTGTTGAAGATATGGCAAATCGACTACTTGCGCAACGAAACGCGGAACGTGTTGAACAGGCTAGGGCTAAGGATCATACCTAGTCTATTGTAGGCACCGGTAGGCACCTGTAGGCATCAGTGTGATGACATGTGAGTATCATACCTCTATAAGTAGAGGGATTATCTCCTGTAGTTTAGGTTCTACAACCTTCAGCAATTGATACTTGTTTGCCCTATACTCTCTGAAGGCCGCGTGACTTTCTTCCTCTATTTGAACAGAACGCGTTGGCAAGAACTGGACTTCAAACTTCGTACAACGACAACTGGAGCTCTAAACGCGTTTTAATCGAAAAATCGACTATCAGCGAGTTTAATGCGAAGATCCCGATACGTATAACGAGTGGTTTCGCTTTGTACGAAACACAATTGACAAATATGGAATTCAGGAAGAAGATATATACAACTCCGATGAAATGGGATTTGTAATAAGCCAAATTTCGTCCGAAATAGTTGGAACAAGCTCTGAATGGCAGAATAAACCTCGAACTATACAGCAAGGAAACCGAAAATGAATTACTCTTATGCAAGGCATCGGCTCGTACGGTTATACGCTGCCGCTGTATATAATTGTCGCAGGCAAAAAACACTTTTCTTCGTGGTATGAAAACAGCCAATTGCCGTTCGATTGAGTAATTGCTGTTACTTCGAATGACTGGACAACAAATGAACGCGGTGCAGACTGGATTTGGCATTTCGATTTACATACAAAATGTAACAGCCAGGGTCGGTTAAAGACGGCCATCATGACAGCCTAACAGCAAGCCGAAGGCTTTTCAGCTGTAGTACTTTCAGGGCTGCAAGCGGCACGCTCCGCCCATGACCAGCCACAGGCTTACAGCTACAGCAGCTACAGGCTCACAGCTACAGCAGAGTCAAAAGCTATAAGGAATAGCTAGAGCTCTCTGAACAAAGCAAGCTTGAGTTTTCTCCTGTTAGACTTACAAGCATACTTCTGATATCAATTCATCACTATTGCAACTACATCGCTAGTCACCTGTTCTCACCTGTTATATTGCAATCCCTCCTGCTGCCCTCTTTCTGTTACACGAAAAGTCGTACGAAAAGTGGTTATCGGCTTTTAATTCTTAATAGCCACGAAAGCCACCACTCGACTGATTTCGAGCTTTATTGCAAAAAACACAACATTATTACTCTTTGTATGCCTGCGCATTTATCTAACAAGCTTCAACCTTTTGATGTTGGCTGTTTCCGTGCGTTGAAAAGAGCGTACAGCGCTGAAATTGAAAAGATGATACGTGCACATATTACACATATTTCTAAAGAAGACCTTTTCTCGGTTTTTCACACCGCATTTCGTACAATGATTGAATCAAATATTCGAGGAGGATTTCGCGGAACAGGGCTAGTGCCGTATTGTCACGTCCCGACCCCCTGGTCGAGCACGTGACCTGCTGCCGAGCCGCTAGGGCTCCCTCGTGTATATATAGCTTGCTCTCCTCGAGCTCCTCTTCCTTCCTCAGCTATAGATTCTCGTATGATACCACCGTTGCCCTCTGTATCTGTAGATCCATAGCGCGTGTCGTGACACGTATAATCCAGATTATGTGATTTCACAGCTCGATATTAGAGTTTTTACACCAACTCCTTCGACACCTTCGCTTAACTTGCTTCCGATGTAAGAGCCTAAAACTCCAAACAATGCAATTGAAGCGCAATCTTAAACTACATATGTTAAAGAGAAAATCGCTCAACATCAAAATAGCTCTCCAACTTCGCTTTTGTCAAGTATAGATCAATTTGCAAAAGGTGCAACGCGCGCAATCCATGAACTAGTGCTGTTGCGCAAAGAAAACGCTGCACTTCGCAAAACAAATGATAAGCTTAGTCGGCGTTGTCGTACGAAAAAGCGTCGATTACAAAAAGGAGGATTACTTAGTTTGCAAGATGCGCAAGATCTTCAAGCTCAAAATGACCTTAATGCACAGTTAGAGGCTGATTTGGCTCAAAGTAGTGCCCGTGCGAAGCAAACTGCACCACAGCAACGACGCTGTAGATTGTGCGGAGAGTTTGGTCACAATACACGAACATGTGAAAAAAGAATATTAGAGCTTGAAGATTCGGATACCGAAAAGTTATAATTAGTTATATATTTTTATTGTTTTGATATCCACGTTTTTGGTACGACGCCAAGAAAAAAAATGCAATTCGCTTGTGGACTACTTACGTCAAAAACATCCTTCTTTTGCTAACGCGGTACAAATAGCGTCTTAACGTCTTTTTTAACTCCAAAATCAAGAACTTCTGCAAGCTTTTCGTACGACATACGTCGATTTGTTCTTGAAGCACATACAAATTCGACTAGTTCTTCGACTTGAGCTGTAGTTAAACTTGGCTTTCTACCGGTCTTCTTTTGTGGAGTAGCTTGTTTGCGGCATGCGTATCGAATCTGTTGTAAAGTGAGTCCCGTACGATGATGAATGTCAAGATATGTCCAATTTATATCGCGTAAAACGCGTACTTCTAGACGTTGATCTCGAGTAAGCTCTTGAGCTTTTGTGTATCGACGAGGACGCTGTATGCGTGTTGACTCAGCAATTACGCGTGGAGGAGGTGGCTGGCCATAGAAAATACTAGGCTCTATAGTAGGCAATACAGGTCTGCTGTGAAACGTCGACATTCTGAATAACCAGTCAGTATCGATTCGCAAAACACCATCACCACTTGATTGCGAGATTTTGAATCAATTACTCTATTAGGAAAGGTGGCGGCGACAAGGGTGGTACCCTAGCTAGCGTAGTGACAACAATTGACCGCTGTACCTTCGTATACTATTTAATGCAGCTTTTGAACATGAGCGATTACATGGATTATCAACCAATTATGCACTGATTCAACATTTTACGGATACAAGAATACACTTTCAAGCGTCGCGATCCCAATACAGGCGCCGGCCATAGCTGTCCGCGAAGTATCAAATACGAAGATTCTAAACTAAAGAGAAAAGGTGTAACTACTGCTGGAACTGTCCTGATATAACCATGACCAGCTCCAGAGTCCTAGCTAAGCGAACCAACGAGATTCGCGGTTGTGGCATGACATTTGTCAATGAATGACAATGTGGCGTGCACGTAACCTATAGGACCGCGACACAAATCCTTCAATTGATTCCCCAGCCGAGAGACCCCATTTCTGTCACTTACACGGAAAACCCTGAGTCACGTAACGGATCAACGGAATTAGGAATGTCAAAAAGTGTAGCACCACACCTAATATTACCAAGAGTGACTTATATTCTGACAAGGAAGATCAAAAGGATCAAAGGCTGATCCAACTGGTCAAAGTGATCCGACTGATCTCGGGCCACAGAAGTTCTATATAAATATATAATATTTCTTAAAATAGAAGCTTCGTGTTCAACTCAAATAGTATTCTTCATAGTATATGTGATATATCTACTCCAACTTATACAACCCACGGACTGGATCATTTATCTTGATTGGCCCAGACTTAATATAACCGTAACAAAAAAGTTGATTTAAGATGTTGTGCTGCAGCTGCCAGTAAAAACTTGGATGCTAGCATTGACAGATGACCAGCCGTGGTCAATATAATAAGCGGAGTAAAAGAAAAAAGCGACAAGGACGACTGCCAGGGTGGCCATAAAGTTGTAGCGACTACGTCGAGTCCGAATAATAACCCTGTCCGCCAGCTAAATAATGAGCCGGGGCAACATTGCGATTGGATCTGACTTTTCTCGATATTGCCGCTAGACAGGGCTGCATCTGTATTTCGTACATGCCCGAATATTCCAACAAAATCTGGGCCGCGCACTTAGTATAATGCTTTGTCTCCACACCAGGTACAGCCAATGATTATAAAATGCTCGGAACGCCGCTTTTACATTGTTTTTCAACTATATACTGTGTACCTACACCAAAAAACACTATCGCATCGGTATTGTACACGCGATGACCGACTTCGAACTCAAACTTTATATCAATATGTAGGCTATTGTCAAAACGAAGTAGCTTTACAACTCAACTTTACTCGAAATCAAGTTTAATATACTGTTTCTCATTCTTTAACACCTCGGCGACGACGACGATCTGGCCGCAAAGTTTGGCTTAATGCTTCAAAGTGTAAATGCTTTATAGAATGGGTTACTAGCTCGCGCAAAAATCGTTGTACGCCTTGGGAAGATATTCCAAATATTCTTGACTTCGACTGTAGCTCGAAAGCAATACGAACTGGTTTTAAAAAAGAAGGATTCGGCCGATGTCTTGCAAGGCGTAAACCTTTACTTACTGACAAACACAAACAAGATCGATTAGTTTGGGCTTGGGAACACGTTTTTTGGACTCACGAGACTTGGGTTAATCTTGGAAAGCATACAAAAGTCTGGATAATTAAGCGTATTGGCGAGTCAGAATTGTACCACGAAAATTGCGTTGATGACCGAATTCAACGCAAGATTAGATAGATGTTTTATGGATTAATATCAGATAAATATGGCCGGTACAAAAGGCTGTTTTAAAAGAAGGATTAAGAAACGGTTAATAAAGGATCGTACTCAGGAATTATTGTGCTTTTGGTACAGGAAATAATACAGCAATATCCGGGACTGATTTTTCAGCAAGATAACACAAAAGGTCACTCTTTAGCGTTTACTACAAGTGTTTTATCAAGTATTGGCATTACGCCGATATTTTGGCCTGGAAGCTTACTTGATTTGAATTCTATTGAGACTATTTGAGATATGATGAAGCATTATATTCAAGAAAAGTACCCGGACTACCATCGTTCCTATAAAAAGCCAAAGAAGCTGTCAATGAAGTGTAGGAGTCAATTACACAGGCTACTATACAAGACTTGATCTAGGAAATGAGTGAACGATGTATTGCAGTGATTCTAGCGGAAGGAGGCTTTACAAAATACAGCAAAAAATCAAAAACAGCGTTGCCAAGCATTTACAAGCATTTCTAAGTGAAGACAGTGTGGCTGTTGAAATATTCGGGCATGTACGAAGTAGACAAACAAATAAAACCTTAATTCTGGATCTGCTACGATGTACGCTTTTTGATCCACGAATCACTCTTCGGAACAACTACCTCCGAGCTTAAATAGGAAACAAATGCCGTTGTTCTGGGAAAAGTTTTGTGGATTTCTATATATAAAATAAAGGACGGCGGCCATTCAAAAGAAAGAACTGACACTCCTGCGTTAAATCTACAGGTTAAAACAACATTTTTTCGTTCCTGCTAAACATCGACTTTACTGCAACTGAAGCGCTTCAACATGCTAGAAACTATCTTCTTGACGGCTTCGTCGACGAGCGCAGCACTAGCGATGCTAGCCGTGTTTGCCTTGTTCAAAACCTGCCAGATGATATACTGGTCTAAGCTTCACGCCCTTTCAAAAATCCCAGGCCCCCGATTTCCGGCTGCAAGTTCTTTTTGGATCCGCTGGCAAAGATGGCACGGCCGGCTGTCTTTCGAAGCTGATAGTCTTCTGTCGAAATATGGACCTATAGTGCGAATCTCGCCGAACATAGTCCTTCTCAACGACGTTCAATCTGTGCAAACTCTTTTTGTGAGACAGGACCTCGACACGGCGCCTACGGCCATCCGGGCGCTGCGCATCGGCGGCCACGACTGGACAGTCACGTACCCACAGAACCCTGTCGCTCGCTCGCGCCGCCGCCCTGTCATGATAGCGACGACAACCAAAGCGCTTCGGTATTGGCAGCCTACGTTTGAGAAGAACATTGTGCAAATGATCACCAATCTAAGTGCATCTCAGGGTAAAAGTCCGGAAGACATTGTCTATCACTTACGTATCGCAACGCTTCTGAACTCGCAGATTGTCATGGCCGGCCTTCAGGCGAATCTGGAGCCGGGAGACTTCCCTCATGTTGTCGGCGAGTACAACTTCCTTGTTGTGTGGCGCCTTTGCTTTCCCGAATGGCTTTTCGCATGGCTAAAGCTGAGCCCTTTTCGCCATGCTGCCTTTCGAGTTCGTTCTAGCGACTACTTGTTTCATCTGGGTAAAGAAATCGTTGAGGTAGCCGAAAAAGAAGCAGGAAATAGCGACGTGTCCGCGGTATACGAACTGCTTATAAAAAGCATGAAGCATGGGCGATTCGGAAAGAGTAAGACTGAAATCAGCGCCGAAATGGCTGGCCAGATTCTCGCAGCTACGGAAACCACGTCGTCAGCACTAGCTTTTATTTTCTATTATCTCGCTCAAGAACCGAGCCTAGTCGAGGCTATGCATAAAGAGCTTCAGTCAGTCGAGGGGTTCAACGACCTTGAGAACTTAAAGCTTCTCAACGCCTGTATTACAGAAGGCTTGCGCTTCCGCCCGCCGGTAGCTTTAACGGGTAGCCGCGTTGTGCCTGGAGGCGGCTTAAACATTTTAGGCTACTACGTCCCTGCAGGCACTGTCGTGACAACGCAGTCGCTGTCCCTCAGTCGGCAGCGGCCGGACCTATTCCCCAATTACGACGAGTTCGACCCAGCGCGCTGGCTAAACGACGACTCTAACTTAAATACTGAGCGGCGTCGCTGCCTTGCGCCTTTCGGGATGGGCGCCCGTCGCTGCCCAGGCGGCAACATGGCCATTTTCCAGATGCGTATGATCCTGGCGGCGGTCGTCCGCGAGTTCCGCCTATCGGTCGCACCAGAGACTACACCGCTGTCTATGGCGCCGTTCGAGGCTAACGGGTTCCGTTCCCGGCAAGACTCGTGCCGCCTTGTTTTCACGCCGCGAAATCTGCGGCCGCAGCCTGGGCCGAGAGGATGTGAGTGCGGAACTGAGTGCGATTGTGTCGAGTGCCAGTGTGTTCATTATAAGGAGCATTAAGCAAACTTGAAAAAAACAAAAACAATCGCCTGTAGACAGTGTCACGGTACTAGTATATATACCTTAGTACGCAATTGGTTCCCGACCAACTATTATCGTCTTTTGTTCATGGCGCAGGTGATGCTATAACAAGTGGGCCAAGTAAGCTATAAGCTGGTTGTGACAGACAATGCATAACAGACAGGCATTTACGCAGGGTTATCTTTTTCGCGATTTTGACAAAGAGTTTCATCATTCCTTTACGAAAGTACAGGTTCTAGGTACCGTTACAGCGCCAGCAGCGTAGCCTTTTGTTTATCTTTATACGATAGCACACACAAAATATCAAATTTACATGTCTTGCATTGCGTTCCTTGCAGTTTCCAGTGTTCTCATGCTAATCAGAATTCACAATGGCAGCTATATTAAACCCCTTTCTGCCTTTGCCAAAGCCACCTTAGGATTTGCCTCTCATCCTCCTATTCGCCAGCTAAAGGTACCCAGCTTAACTCGAGACTAGAAATATGATTACCAGTTATTACACTCTATCGAGTAGTCTCAGTCTCAAATTAATAAGCAAATTGGCTATCCCCTCAACGGCTGTTGTTGAACAGACTAGGTCTAGGGATCATACCTAGCCTATTGGGGAAGTTGTAGGTATGCTTGCGCAAGATGCATATGTACTTTTGCCTTCGATGATGAATCTATAGACGTATGTGATACTCACGTGTGTATATCACACCTCTATAAGTAAAGAGATTCTCTCCTGTAGTTCACGTTCTACAGCTTTCAGCAATTGACTCGTTTTACCCTATACTCTCTGAAAGCCCCGTGACTCTCTTCTTCTATTTATACACTGTTTCGCAGGTGGTAAGTACGCCGGCCTAGCGAGCTCAGCAGCCTTGATCGCAACATTGCCTCCTACGCGTCAACACCTCTATTATAACTTCGTTATTATTGCATGTTTCTGGATAAAATTTCGTATTCATTATCAAGGACCATAGCCCAGTTGCTAAAGTTTAGCTATGTATTCAAAAATCAATAAATAAATTATCAGAAATTAACTACGCGACATAGCCATAAATGAATTGACTACGTGACAGTCAGGAACTATATGGCTGTGAGCCAATTAGTATTATGTCACAAAATAGACCTGCTGTAGGAAGTGGATACGCGAGCTTGCCAAGGAAGGCTAAGAAGATTGCATCCATGAGAGCAGCGCAACTGTAGATTGCTTTGTTCTTCAAGCGTGTATACATACAATAATATCACTTCGCTATTTGGGATTGTCAACCATCAATTAGCCGTTCACAGCACTACTGAGTACCCTCCGTGATATATTAGTAATTGTCACGGAGTAAATCAGTGCTACAGAATAGTCAATCGGGTGAGCGAAGTGATATAATACTGTCGTAGAATACACGCTTGTAGAACACAAAAGAAAGGGAACGCTCAGGTCCCGTACAGCTAGAATGTCGTTGGTTCGCCTAGCTAGGATCCAGTGGATCGCAGGAATTGTGGGTCTTCTATCACCTATATATTTACGTAGCAATAGGCCGTAGCTTAGAATAATCAACGAATACCAGAACCACACCAGCAAGAGCGTAGTCAATAGCTACTACGCCTTGTGTATTTCTCGTCCTATTATATTCTGTGATAATATCACTTATAGTCTATCCGTTTGACACACTCCATCATCATTATCCACCACCACCACCAATATACCTTGACGATTTCACCAAGTTATTTTAGTTCCTTATATATATATATATATTGGCTAGTCTTCGTATTGATAGGCCGAGTTTGACGTCCTGTATCTTACATGCCCTCCACACTAGGGGTTTATTAGTAATTTAGAAGTAAGAGGCCCTTAATTCTATTAGTAGTTTAGTAGTAAGGGGTCTCTGAATCTTCTAGTAGTTTGGGGGTAGTTAGACGGTTGTTTAGTAGTAAAAGGCCCCTAATTCCTCTAGATCCAGAGAGAGTTCCCCAACTAAGACACCACCAATACCATCACAATAGTTATCAGGAATAACAATATTGCTAGAAACATGGTTTAACAACTTCATTTGAGTGATCAATTTATGTTTCCTAACACTTTTGATCCTTGGTCGCGAACTTGTCTAGCATTGTTCAAAACCAAGTAAAAGAACAGCCCCAAGTCCAATCTCTCCATCCTTTCCCAAATATATGCACAAGCACCCCTCAGGAGTCTAATCTATACTCTTGGTTCTCCTCTATTTCCTTCTCTCAAACAAATTGACGTGAAATTGATCACCCGCCCTCTCTTCTATAATATTTCGGCGCTTCAAATCGGTTTTTGGCTTGGGAGCACACTTCGGCTCTGCTTCGCAGTCAACCAAGCCACAATCACGAATGAAGCACTAGATCGTTAAACAGCCAGCATACATTCTGCCTACCAATCTCTTCCGCTTCTACTACTCCGCTCACCCAAACCAACTCCTTCCTCTCTGCCAAAGACCAAATCCATCCCCAGGCCCAAGCACAACAATAAGAATGTAGAAAGGAGAAAAAGGGCATACTTACGTCAAATGCATACTCAATAACAACTAGATCCAACTGAACACACACGAAGTCCCCACACAGCTCGCATTGATCCCGATGACCGTCAACACGACCGCTACAAACCAAAACACCACATCGATACTATTGAGTAACACGTTGGCCTCCAGACTCGCCCACTTCTTGGATCTGGCGCTGTGCTCTGTCGGGAATTGGTAGGCGATAAAAAGGAGGGATTTGAAACTCTTTTTGAGAGAGGGGTTGCGTTAGCGTTTGCCCCCTCTATTTTTGATCCTGGGGGTTATAAAAGTGGGAAAGAAAGGGAAAAGTGAAAGGGGGGCTAACAAATGCTAATATTACTGCGTGTGCTTGGCTTGGGATGCTGTTCTTGTCGCCGAGGTGGATAATAGTTAGGATTATCGCTGTGAAGAGGACGATTATTTGGCCGATGTAAAGCCAGAGTCTGAAGCGAGGGGCTTAGATGAGGGTTGCAAACGTCATGGCGTCGAGTTACAAGAGAAGGAGGAAATGGAGAGAGTGTGTGCGTGATATTTAGTCTGCTCTTTTCCGAATTTTCGTCGGAATTATTTGCTCGTTGCTCAAAATTTTCGTGACAGCTATTTGGTAATGACATAGGTTTGTCGGTTATAAATATCAAGGAAATTGGTTTTTTCGACTCGCCCTCCTCGGAGAGAAAGCTGACTCGGCGACTTCTTGTTCGTGAGGTCCAAATTAACCTAAAGGGCGTCTCTCCTCTATTAATACCACGTCCCTGCCCTCCTTAGAAAGTAACAATCTTTATACCGCGACGTGCCCAATATTAACTTATGAATCCATTTCCTTCCCCCAAGTTTTAAAGTACTAATTGAAACCATATTTGTTTGACTACGGCTACGAAAACATAGGGATATTAGTGATACGAGGCTGATAATAAATCCGTTGAGACTCGTACATCCTTAAATCGCCTCGGACTCGCTCGTTTAGCGAGAAGGGTAGGGAGATCCGACTTGTCGCTTACTTGCTAATTGCTTATATAAGCTTATTTTGTATATCCTTAGGGAGAGGTCACTTTTTGGATGAAATGAGTCTTCGTGTTAAGGAGGTGAAGAAGATGGAATGACGCTGTTAGCGAACGTTAAGGTGGTCAGCCAGTCTCCAGGTTAGGTCCTACATGTGGGAGAAAGACTCTCGTACCTGCAGTCTAGATCAAAGACAATAAAGCAAAGGGTTGACACATGCTACTTTAGAGCCAATCTGTAGACAGGAGAGGCTAAAATGATTTGGACATACCTTGTTAGGACGGCTCTAAAAATGAATCGAAAACTGGTTCCCCCTAGAAGGCGATATGCGGGGAAATAGGTCAGGTCGAACAATTGCAAGCGCTTGAAATGATTGGGAAGGCCCTTGGGCTATGGATCGGGTTCTGGGCGGGATAAGGGATGATCATAGGTCTGGGTCTCGATCTTCGATGGAGCTGAGACGGTTAGGGATCCTTGGTTCGATGACGACGGAGTGTTTGCAAAGTGGTGTTCGAGAATGGAAATTCGTGCTGCAAAAACTAGTGGCAGATCTCCAGATTCAACCTTAAATAACTTACGAGTTGGCGATCCCGGTGCGTGAATTGACCGGATGATGGTCTGTTCGCCTCGTATGCTAAACGAGTCCGAATCTCGTTCCTGCTCTCGGCATTCAGTTGATATGTCCGGATAGTGCTGATGAAACAGCATCAGCAATTTTGAAAGTAAATAATCCCTATCAAAACGGCGTCACAAGCCTCTCCAAATATAGCACCAACACTAAAGCAAGTATGATTAGAGATGCACTTCTCGTTCTTTCAAATATCGCTAACTTCAAAAGTCCAAGTGAATTTTTTCCTGATTCCTTTGATTCTTTTGTCTTCTCCCCCTTACCTATTTCTTCTCATTAGCTCGCGCGTCGTCTATTTCCCTCTTTTTCTTGTCAAGATGACTCTCACAGACGAGCGCCGTCCCAAGATCAAGCTTTGGATCCACCTGGTAATTCTTACATTGGTAGGAGCTGTGTTGGGCGTGACGGCTATTAAACTCTGGAAGTTTAAAAGCCCTCTTGCTCCTGCTGGTGGTAGTGGTGCTCCCGGCAGGGGTGGCGGTAGAGGGAACACGATTGCTTTAAGCATGGTCAGTAACTCTATGGGGTGCTCATAAATCCTGCAAGCCTATGAATCTGACAATTTTCCAGGGAGCCAAAAGCATCATCATTGTCACATATCAGGTCTTGACGGAACACAGGAAGTCCTGGAAGCGATGGGCGAGTTTGAAAGCAAATTTGATTCTCAATATCATTGAGGTTGTTGCTTGGGGAGGGGTTACTGGCCTTACTGCATCGCCATTGATCAAGTCATGTAGCGGCACTGGATGCATACTCGGTTGGATTGTGGTCGTGTTGGCTGGGTTCCTGTGGTATGGTGCAATCATTTATCTTCGCATTTAACGATGTGTGCTATTTCCTCTTGCACAAATTCGCTAACATGGTTAATTGCAAAGCTTCCTTTCCATCTTTGCCACCAAACTTTCGTGGACGGACTGGCGTGCTGGCAGTAGAAGGCCCAAAGAGACTGCTAAAGAACTCACGCGTCTGCATCCGATGACAAGGGACTCGGATGTGAGTAATAAGTGGAACGATGACAGTCGAGCGGTGACTCCGCTGAATAGCCAGCGTCCACTTGCAAACACCTCTAGCCAATATACAAATGGCCACCAGTCACCTCTGAGGCAGTACAGCCGGCCAACTGACAACTACGGCTCGCGTCCAAACGCTTACAAGCAGCAGACAAACAATTACCACCCAGCCCTAACCACCCACAGACAGCACACCCAGTACCGCCAATCCAACGATAATAACCCACCCCCAAATACGCACAGACAGCACACAAACCAGTACCGCCAATCCAACGCTAATAACCCACCCCCATACACGCACAGACAGCACACAAACCAGGCCCGCCAATCCAACGCTAATAACCCACCCCCAAATAATCAATACTACTACCTCCCCCGAAATATGAATAGCCTAGGTCCAAGCCATTATTCTGGTCAAGAGAGACGGCAGGAGCGCCACACCTAAGCACCCTATCCTTAAAGTCTTCCCACCTACGATAGAACATGGAGAGAGGTCTTTTGAGGAGTTTTGTTTAGACAGGCCTTGTCGGAGTGAATTTGCATCAGGGAGTCGGAAGAATTCCTCTTTTTTAGCTTGCTGTTGTTGTTGTTGTTATTATTGATTTTGACAAAAAGTTCATGGGAGTCCAAATGGAGAAAGAGACTATATAAATTGGCTAACGCTAGTAGTAGTAGTTTTATTACGCCCGGCTAAGCCTAGAGGGCCATACAAAACTCCCTCTGCTAATATTTTCCAATTTCAGTAACACATAGTCAACGGGATCTCGTGTATAATTAGTAGCAAGTTAATCTGAAGATCATTCCTCCAAGTGTTCAATGCCGTATCGTCGGCGACTGAAGCGGGGCCTGCTGAGGACACGAGATAATAATAAAAATATAGCATTATTATTAGAGCCTATGTGACGGACTCCACCGTCACGTGGTTTAGGCTGCAGCCAATCGTGCTCGTCAATGTGATCTATCATGTGACCTAGCCTTCTTTGTTCGTGGATGTTATATTCGGCATCAACACCACGACCTTTTTCTTTTCTCCTTAGTCTTATATTTTGCACTTTAGCCACTGAATAAAAGCAACCACGAATTGCCACTTATTCCGGCCTGTCACACTGCTCACTGTCTCGGCGCATTTTCTTCCAGACCTGTTGCTCTAATGGGAGCAAGTAGAGTTTTATATCCAGGGCTGGGCCTGATGTTGCTTGGTACGCGCCTCCGACGATTCTGGCCGTTTTTGCTTGGAGGGTCCTAGGGGTGTCAATAGTCTGTCTTGTGTATCCTTCTTCGCGTTCTTGGGCAGTGGACCAGACCGAGCAGCCATATATTATCTGAGGGATAACAACCGCTTGGTAGATCTTTCTGAGATCTGTGGCGAACACGATTGAAATGCCCAGGTTTCAGAGTATCAAACCTGCAGGTATTAAGCTTAGCAGCGAGAAGCCGCAGACAGCGCCTTCGCTGTGCGTTTCGGCCACCCAGAGGATCGAAATATCATTTCCCGACAGATTGGACACTTCGAGGGAATGGATAATCCATTGTTGCCACATAATACCGAACCCGTGGGACGTGGCGCCGATGGGTCGTTCCTATTTGCGTTTCGGCAACCCGTCTTGCTGATATAGCTTGTGAAATTATGTCTTTCCGCGGATGGGCGTACTCGGTGAAGGTGTCGCTGACGGATGAACTGCAGGTGACAAATTTGATTACGGATGGCATGTTGAGATCGTCTTTGAATCGCTTTCGGAGTGGGTTTGGAGTTGGATTAGGCTGTGTCTATCTTGGGACAGATTTGAATTATGGTTGCTTTGTTTTGGTTGTATTGGTTGCAGTGCGTTCTGGACAAGTCGCCTTTCGTTTTTGCTTGTTGTGTGAACGTTGTGTTGGGAAGTTCTGGGTTACTAGTGAAGATGGGAGGGAGTTGTTGGAGCTTTCTGCTCCTTTTGCTCCTTTGCAAGATGCTGCGATTCATCTTGGATGGCAATGCGTGATCTACATTCTTTCTCTTTCACGCAGAGCGAATCATCTGCATTGAGAGGACTGCGATATTGGTGGGAAGGTGAATGGGTGGTGTTTTTGGTCATACTTTTTCTTGCTTTTAAGAGAATCATTGGGTGAGTGGTAGATTTGCTGATTATTTTTGTTTGTTCAGCCACCACAGCTTTCGCTAGAGCAGGACTAAGGCATCGTAGAAGTATATTAACTACAGTATTAAACTATAAAGAGAAAGGAAAGGCGAGAGCGGACGTCTAGTGTGAAGCCTTATTAGCCCTAGAGTTTGCCAGTTGAGTAATAGCCATACACGAAAGAATAACCCCACCTAACACCCAACTTGCAATGCAAATCTTAATAAAAACTTTGGCTCTTGGACTACGTTCAGCCATCCACCACGTTGATACTATATGACCTAGCCAAGCCGCAAGTTCCTTTAGAGTCAATCCAGCTTTCATTGCAGAAGTTCTTGTCTCTTGTGGCTCAACGTTAAGGTTCAAACGGCTCGCATCCGAGTAGAAGGCGATTGTTTCATTAGATCCCAATTTCTGATTGCCGATAGTAGATCGAGAAATTTGGTGGAAACTCAAAGGGGAGGAGGGAATATCGTTGTCGCTGGTATGGACGGCTGGAAAGGGATTTTGAGGGAACCTGAAGGGATCGGATGATTCTGGTTCGTGGAGAGTTGGCGGGTTGGAAGGATAGTGAGTTGGATTTGGACTTGGTGGTGGATGATCCATAGCCAAGGCGTTACGATGAAGTGAGACAGAGGTTCTTTTCTCGTCAACAGGCGACATGGAAAGCTATTGTCTGCTTTCGTGGGAGTGTCGTTTAGCTGTGTCGAGATTGACACTCTGTCAAATGAGGATGGGAGCTAGCCGAAGGAAGCGAATCTGGACAGGTCCGACAAAATTCCACGTTCAAGTTCCTCTCCTAACCCGGTTAGTAATGATCAAGTACCATCACCAATATTCTCGTTGCGGCTATGAGATGGAGAAATGAAGCCGCAAGGGTATCTCACGGAGTGCTTGTGCTGTTTTAAGCTTTCCCCAGTACTGTAACCAGCAAATAATGCTAGAGGGCCGTGAACAAGTAGTTTTCAGGTTGGAGCCAGAGCCTGGAAAGTATAAATGAGAAGGCGATCCAGCAAAAAAAATATACGGATTAATCTGCCAAGTTCAAATCTGGTGTGTGCGAAATAAAGATTGACAAATATTCTACCGTAGAAGAGAAAATCTTCTTTTGATCAAAATGCTTCGATCCCTTTACCCCTTGTAGATCCATTTGCGTGAAGGATGCTAAGAGACAATGCCTCGATTGCAAGGATCACAGAATTGCTAATTTTAGAAGCACAAACCTTCACTCAAGCAGCGCTGACATTATGTATCAAAAGTGACCCAAGACCTGTCGTAATCTGTGTAGACAGGAAGCCTTTCGCTTAATGTCTAATTGCATCGTTATGCGATACGAGGTCGAGATGAGAGGCAATCATCAGTCTCTGTGGCGAAGATGCTGCTCTCTAGCAAGTTTCACGGAGTCCCATATTTGGCAACATGACGAGATGTGATGTTTCAAGCTGAGCCTTGGAACCTACCTACATCTGTCAAGAAAGGAAAGGCTTGCCAACAGAGAAGGGATTTGATTTATTCTTTAAAACCGTGGATTTTGGGTCTAGCTATACATGGAATTTATGGAACTAATGTCTTTTAGGGCATCCATCCAATCTCTCTTATCGGCCACACGATCCACAGCCGATGTTCCTCACCTAAAACCCCGTGAATTTGAGAAATTAGGCGTTCACTCCATCCATTTATCCACCACCTATCGTCCAGCTCCTTTAGCAGCACAGAAAAATGAGCAAGGATTGCCAACGCCTCGGGCTTCCTCTGAGAAAGAAGTTCCAGAAAGTGATCTGACAGCTTGTACAACCAGACAAAGACATCTGTGGCTTCGTAAGTATCTGGCGGCTTCTTGAAAACAACGTTGAAGGTGAGTCGAAGACTATCAATACTGAGATTGTAGGTTTGAATTTCGTCACTGCTAGCGGGAGCCTCATTTACCAAGCTTTGGAGCTCCCGGAGGTGATCTGTATGCGCTGAGCTCGAAGCTTGTATACGGGCGCGCCGTGCACCAGCAGCAAGCAGTGGGCCCAACGGCCCGTCCTGTAGCAAAGCTCGACTTGATGACTCAATAATAGCCCGGGACCCACGAAGCACCGAAACCCACCCTATCAAACCGGTGTCTTCTTCTGAGAAGAGGGTATGGATTTTGCTGCGGCGGGCTGATTCGAATATGAAGGTGAGGACTGAAAAGATATAGAGGCACGTGCAGTTCTCGGCCGTAATGTTTTGCAGGGCTGGCAAGCCTGTGGTTATCGCCAGGTGATGCAAATCTAAGGCTTGCGAGAGCAAGTGCCGTTCTTGGTCGGCGTTAAGACGAGATAAGTGCAAAGCCGAGATAGACAGAATACTATACATGACATAGTCGCATGCGCATCCAATCTTGACAACGGTAGTCTGGTACATTGTTCTCAGAATAGAATTATGGGACAGCGTGTAATATGTGGATGTGCAAAAATGGTGGAGCAGCTCAAGGTGAGCCAGGTTTAAGGCGTGAGACCGGGATTGATCTGGCGCTAGTGATAACGGAGATTTTGGAACGGCTGTTGGTGGCACCTCGGGGCTCAATGTGGGAGCGAGCTTTACATGTTGATGCCGGGATTCGAACTGGCATTTGAGCTTACGCTTCGTGCAATTCAAGCATATTGGCTGTCGCTCGTCACACTATCCCAAAAATCCGATCAGCCTCGTTCATGACGTGTATGTGAGGCTTAGGAGAGTTATCAGGAGATTGAAAGGGAGCTTTTGAAATGGAAGCCAACACAGAATGCGCGGAATATTCTGTACATGGAGAACTCAGTTACATACTTTGATTCTTCTTCCCTTGCAATTCGCACAACCAGTCCTACTCTTTCGATGCGGTTTCCGGCAGATGGGCAGCATCGTACGAATTATGGGAGGAAACGGTACTGGGCC
Source organism: Bisporella sp. PMI_857 (assembly GCA_021307315.1). Classification (NCBI taxonomy): domain Eukaryota; kingdom Fungi; phylum Ascomycota; class Leotiomycetes; order Helotiales; family Helotiaceae; genus Bisporella; species Bisporella sp. PMI_857. Next base: position 149,415 of record JAJSPD010000080.1, read on the forward strand.
TTCGTATACGAGCGTAGATGATTTGGATTGGATATATCTAAGAGAGTGCGAGATCTGGCCCTCGCGGATATTATATTCGTCGCATTGGCCGCCATATGCAAGCCACCATGCGGGGATTGGTGGCGCGTTTCATAATTCGACGGCTGGAAACGAGTGTGACAGGGATCAGAACGGCAAATTTGAAATGCACCATGCCAAATCGCATCCTAATCCATGCAACTTAGACACACTAGTACAAATTCTTTTGCACTGCTAGATAATTGGAAGGGGGATTTTTTATTTTTTTTTTCGAAAAAAAAAAAGGAGGGATTGGCTTTCCAATCCCTCGTATCTGGTTCGTACATGAGAGGCTTCGTGTTGAGTGGCGGTGATCAATTCACAGATCGTTCTGCATAACCAGTATCCTGAATTCCAAAACCCCAAAAATTAGGGTCTGAGTTTCATGAAAAATCACAGGATAGGAGATTCCGGAGCACAAATTTACTTTTACGAATTCGCGATAGCCCCGCTAGCTTAATATCTCCTGTCTTTCACTTTTATATATTAACATGGCACGACTGATATATCTATGTTCTCAGCATCGTTTTCTTCAGAAATTAAAAGGCAATTGAACCCGCTCTCAAGCTCCTCCGACAGAGTTACAAATATCTTGCTAAATTTCTACCATTCGAGAAGTCTTCCTTCTCTACTGGCTAACGGAGCTATTGGATAGACCTGATCTCTACAAAAGATCTACGATGTCGGTATCATCCAATTCAAAGGAGACAGAGCTGTACAAATACACGCCCAACCAGATAGTACCAATAATCGCAGCCGTACTGTTTGGCAGCAGTGCAATCATGCATTTGGTAGTCATGATGCGCAAAAGGACCCTGTTCTATTCCCCACTGGTTGCCGGCGCCATCAGTGCGTTATTAAACACATGCCATAAGCTCTGCTCTCAAATTGCTAATGAAATCTAGTGATGACAATGGGTTACGCCATGCGATTTCTCTCCGCCAAAAACCCTAACTCAATACCTCTCTACGCGGGGCAAAATCTTCTTCTAATTCTCCCTCCGTCTCTCTACGCAGCGACAATCTACATGATATACGGCCGCATCGTTATTTTCGTCAAATCCCCGGAGGCCTCTGTTATCCGTCCTACACGCGTAACGAAAATCTTTGTCCTTGGCGACGTCGTCTCCTTCTTTATGCAGGCTGGTGGTGGCACCATGATGGCGCAAGCTAGCTCTGCTAAGTTGGGCCAGAAGGTCATCCTTGGCGGTCTCTTTGCGCAACTACTATTCTTCGGATTCTTCCTTGTGATCGCCGTAATCTTCAAGAGGCGGATGGCTCAACCGGCTCATCTTCGCGCAGTGGCGGTGTCTGGGAGGAATACTTGGTGTGGTCTGCTAATATTGCTGATGATTGCAGCCGTCCTCATTATTTTACGATGTTTATACCGGGTGGCCGAATTCGCCATGGGAATGGATGGGTATCTGATGAAGCATGAAGTGTTCATGTATGTTGCGGATATGGCACCAATGCTCTTTGTTCAAGTCTTATTTCACATCGTACACGCAGGCGACGTATTCCCGGAGGAATTTGTTGCTGGTAAGTCTGAGGACAATGCGATTTACATCGGCCTCCAAGAGAGGCGCTAGATTCAAAGTCTCAGGTTTTCGAATGCGTCTGGGCATGGCTCAGCGTGATCTGGGGAACAAGAGCTGGGAAATTTTGTAACTTCATTGTGGAGTTGGTGACAGATGAGATGTTGTCTACGAGGCCTTGTGTTTATGCGCGTGTAGTATCTAGATTTCCCATGAATGCGATTTCCGTGCTAAGGTATCTCAGCCTAATTTCAAAGAGAAACTTCCCTCCTTATCCCCCCTCCCGTTATCTCCTTCAAATTCAAATATATGATGTGAATAGGTAACACCAAGATTGTGAAACCTTGAAACAGTGATCTAGCATAAGGCCTTTTAAATTGTCTAGTAGTATGGAACATAATCGAATGGGAATTTTGTTGGCCGATTGAAGATAAGGGGAAGCTTTTAAAGCAGGAGAGTTGTAAAGGCTTTGGCCTAGACTAAGGCCCTCATATCAACCAGTTCAGTAGGAGGGATCTCTGTGATAAAGTTAGTGCGATCTTCCTCCGATGACCAAGGCTTTGAAAGAAAAAACCTCCATGCCTGTGGCTCATAAAAAATGTGGCGTTTTAAGCTAGGTTTCGGGTTGAGGATTTATCGGTCCCGCTCGGCGTTGGCTCGGCGAATAAAAGGGACTCAACATCAGCCTCGCCAAACAAGGGCTCTTTCTTGGGAATAAGTAGAGGCTAACTCCCTCCTAACTCCCTCGCACCGATAGCGAGATTTCGCGAACAAAGCGATTGGTTAAGTAGCCGAGGATATGCATACGACGAACCATCTCCCATTACCCCTTGACATCCACTTTGGGATCACCAAATTTAGCACTGTCGTATTGCTTGCTTCGTACCGCTATTGATTGCTGTTGAAGTTGTCTTCTAAATGCGATTCGAGATAAAGAAGGCGGGGGTCCACAGGCTGAAAACAGCATCTTCTCCTACCCCTATTTCCAGTGTCGTGGGGTTCGGACAATCAGTTTGTACACCGGTATTACCTGTGTTAATTTTGTCAAAAGTACAGCCATATAAGGCATTTCGTTCTGCATTTCGTTCAGATGAACATATTCTTCTAATAAACGCAAATGCTAATAGCTCTATCACTTAGTGCAGATCCCCGAATTCGATATCCTTTAAGTCCGTGCACCCCCATTCCGATCGCCTAAATAAGCGAGTATCAAGGTTGGTATGCAGCTAAAGTCACGTGAATCACCCGCGGTGCACGGACCACACGGATGATTATAGCTCTCGTACGTAGATTAGAACTTAGGAGAATACAAGAACAAGTCAACCACCTACAGCGAGTATACTAGCACCGCGCAGAGATCGGGGTGCTACGTGCCCCGTGGGTAACTGACTTAAGTAATTGCAAGTTATCAGAAACCAAGTATCACTCAGAAAGTGATACAAACACTTATTCCTCTCATCGTATTTCTAATCTCCGAATAACCACATCATCTTCCACATCTTCCAACGACTCGACAGGCCCTGTAACAGTCAGCCGAAGGGTTTTCAGCTGTAGGACTTTCAGGGCTGCAAGCGGCACGCTCCGCCCATGGCCAGCCACGGGCTTACAGCTACAACAGCCACAGGCTTCCAGCTACAGCAGCTCCAGCAGCCACAGGCTCACAGCTACAACAGCTACAGCAGCCACAGGCTTCCAGCTACAACAGCTCCAGCAGCCACAGGCTTCCAGCTACAACAGCTACAGCAGCCACAGGCTCACAGCTACAGCACAGTGAAAGATATAAGGAACAGCTAGAGCTTTCTGAACAAGGCAAGCTTGAGTTTTTCCTTTCCATGTTAGACTTACAAGCATACTTCTAAATATTATCATTATTGCAACGACATCGCTAGTCACATATTTTATCTGTTATATTGCAATCCCTCCTGCTGCCCTCTATTTGTTACAGGCCCTCTCCAATGACCCATGAAGATACCATCCACACACTCATACCAAGCATCTGCCTGCCCTGAGTCTCATCCTTCACGCAGCAGACTCAATTATCTGGCCCCACCAAGCAGTGCGATCATCATATCCGGGAGGACGCGATTTCAAGGTGGCCTCTTTCAGTGACGATCTACATATTCGTGAATCTAATCAAATTTGAATCCTCCGTCAGACAGTTTCCTGAAGACTAAATCTGGATCATATTTCGCTCTGATTTGCCTCAGCTTAACCATGTTGCCTGGAGGAATTGTATCGTATGGCTTCTGATATTCAGAAGCATCATTCTGATAGATGAAGTCGTCACCGAGCCCCTTGGCCATATTCATTGCGTGCATCGTCTCCGTAAGGTTGTGCGACCATGAGAGGACTTTCAAGTCGTCTTCTGGATTTCTCCATTGTGTTGAAATTTCCCACCCTATGAGACTGTTAGCATTATTCATTTGCTATTTCTTCGCTCGGCGGTATATTAATAGTATGGCTAATTGAATTGGGTACTAGTGGGACATGCGCGTACAGATCTTGGACTTAGTGGGGTCGATAGACCAGGTGTTGCCAATGCAATTGTTTGCGGAGACCGCAGCACCGCTCTTCGGCATTTCCTGCAGAACAAAGGTAGGATGGACACCCTCGACATCTTCGAGCTCGTTCACGGCGCTCTTATACATTTCGTACATTGCCATAATGGCATCAGTATCGTTGGACAGCACACTATGCATACCGAATTCTTGTCTGCCCTCCCATTAGTTAACATGTGCTATAGATGCCCAGCAAGGGAGAGTTGGGATTACTACCGCTGTGTTTGGTAAGGAGTATCAAACTGCGCGGACCAGGCGGCCGCAGTGGTTATATTGAATCGCTTCACGGTTCCTGGAATGGCAGTGAAATTGGCAAACTGATCTGGTAATTCCACTGCTCCTTCTTGAAGGCCAAAAATCTCTGGATGGACAGCCTTTGTAGTAGCATTGACTTGAATAAGCATTATAGCACCGGCGCCAACGGGGTTCACTAGGTCCAGAGGATGATTTGTTTTATCGACAACGGCTTTAATAAAAGCTGGAACTGCCGACTCATTGAAAATCTGGTAAGTGCTGGTGACTCGTGGAACGTCGTAGGTATTAAAAATGAACCTAGTAACAATGCCGAAGTTGGAGCCACCACCCTTTAGTGCCCAGAACATGTCGGAATTCTGTGTTGCGTTTGCCCGGAGGAGCTCGCCATTTCCTGTGACCACGTCGTATCCAGCTACATTGTCCATAGCGTAGCCGTACTTGTTAAGAAAGTAGTGGAGTCCTCCACCAAGGGTCAATCCTGAAATTCCAATCGTCTTAAGGCGGCCACCGATAACAATTTTTCCGTAAGGCTCCAAATTCGAAGCCATATCGAACCAAGTGTGACCGGGGCCAGCTTCGGCAGTGTTATCTGCTTCGTTGAAGGCAAAGTCTTTCATTCCTGTCAAGGCTACCAAGACACCGCCTTGGGTATTGGCTGCACCAATGTACTACATCCATTAGTGGAATGTCCTGGAAGATATCTTCAGGCAAGCTACTAACAGACATGTGGCCAGCACCACGGACTGCAAATTGAGATTTGCAGGTCTTCAGAGTTTTAACAGCCATTACGATCTGCTCAGCACATGAAGGTAAGAAAATACACTTGGGTTCGAGGTCCTGTCGAGCATCGTAATAATGTGTTGCCTCCTCGGTGTAGTCAGTTGAATTTTTGACAAGGACACGGTCAGGATACTGATGTTGAAGGGCGGCACAGGCACAAGAAGAGCCAATCGTCTTTCCATGACTAGCGGTCGTACTGGCTGAGAAAGGAAGATAGTACCCAGGAGATGAATGAGATTTTGCGAGGCCTAGCAAGGCCAAGGCCGCAATTGCTTGAGAGTAAAACATGACGAAAAGAAGACAAAAGAAAATAAGATTGGTGATGGTGATGGTGACAGGTGTTTAGACGAATACAAAGCATTATATATGAGGAAAGGCACACGCGAAATACGAGAGCGAGATGAGAGAGATTCATTGAATATTGTCATCTCCGGATTACATGGGTGTATCGTCAAATTTCAGTTATTGCCTATAGCTTACTCTTTTTGAAATCAGCTTGATTTCCCCTTGTAAACTTAAAGAGAGTGAAACCTCCCTCCTGATGAGTCTTTAATCTTCACCAAAAATGATTAATGATACCGGCACTACCGAAATGGCAAGGCCACCTTGCAAATAGCCTGACTTGTACGGATGGAAGAAGCAGGGGAGAGGTGGCATTGCCCGGCAATCACGAACTCGCTCCCAATCACGGAATTGGGAGAAACTGTGCTAAAATGGTTTTTGTATCTCGTATCTCGCAACATGCACTGAATTATAGCTGTACACGGTACAGCTTCAGAGTTTACTGTACATGTATAGGAACGAGAGACCTAGGAAGGAATCGTTTATTCACTCATTCATTAAGTCGATGGCCCGATTGGTGTGGTGTCGAGAAACGCGGCCCTACGCGTAGCACGCTTCGTCTTCGACATGGCGGGTCATAATGTGGATAGTGCGGGTGACGTAATTGGGCTTACAAGTTGGAAAGGCAAAGTTTGCTGCAAGGCAATGAATCATCAAAATTCTTGAACCTTAATGTCACCTTTTGCAGGGTGCTGCTCAGTTTTTTGGAATTTGTGAAGGGTTAGGATCTTCAGCTGGCCATTCTTCTAGTAATCAGAGCAGTAGTAATTATCAAACAGTAGCTAAGAGCGCATCTAAAGAAAAATTTGGATTCCGAATCCGAATAAGAGAACAAGCGTACGGAAGGTAAACCCGAAGTTTACCCGATCCAATCTAACTGAATTCAGGGGAGTCAACCGGATGTTTGCAGATACTAGAAATACGCTATATCTCTCTTCTAAAGTATTTTACCATCCGTTTATAATGGTAAACAAATCATTGGATTCAAACAATAAAAATACACAGCATTCAAAAGGAGCGAGAGAGGACATTGAAAAGCCCATTTTTATTTAACTTTGCTCAGGTAGAAGCTGGACATCTGCTTCGCTCGTATTTCGCTTCTGAAACGCGGGGTTATCTTCCTATGACAGAGACCTCTGTAGGACTTGGACATTCCGTGTCCTGGAACCAGGCTGCGATGCCTGGCATTCCCCGTACAAGTTGCTTGGACAGAATGCGCTGAATTGGTCGAAGGTCCTGTGCTCCTCATAAATGCGACTGCTTTGCTAGTTTTGAATCACTGAGCAGGGCTGGCACATTCCAAACAGTTTGTTGGACAAGGTATGTCCTTTGTGCTCCAAATTGGAAGCAATCACCAAGTATATGAGAGACTGTCTCGTTCGATCTCTGACACCGACACACGGCCTTGTCTACTACTTTAATCCCTTTCAAATATCCCCGGAGCCCGATCTTCTCAACCTCATGCCAATTACGCTGATGAAGATCACGTGGTATTGGCAGGTTGAAAGCAGTGGGAATTCCTGATGAACAAGCAAAGAATTGTATTCATCTGATCTCTCTAAAAGAGAATGAAAAGGAGCGTAGAAGTGGGTAAAAATCTATAATTACACCAAGGAAAGGATGTTGCTATAGTGATGTAGCAGCACATGATCTGTAAGGTTGACACCTCAACTGTACTGGAATTACTTCCTCTGGTTTTGTAGTCCTTGATCTAACTAAGCCCTCTTCTTTCTTGACGTTATTTCCGATCCAAAGTGAGATCTATGTTGGCATCCTGTAATCCCAACCCTGGTTGATTTTGATTGTAGTGCAAGACGAAATTTCCAGTACTACCAATCTGGCATGGGGTCTTGGGTGTGTTTCAAAGCTCGAGGACTATTCGTTGCCATAATTGGATCTTAGAGAAACCCTTAGAAACCAGGGGTTAGTTAACCGCTGTGAATTTCGTTTTCACATTCATTGGAAGTTTAAATGCCATCTACGCGGGCTCTCTATAGGAGAAGAAATCAAGAAGATTGGGTGTAAGAACCAAACCAAAAATAATCTTCTCGGAAAAGCCCTTAACGGCCACGAATAAGGGTATACAAGTCAGAAAATATTCTCTAGATGGTGACTCTCCTATGCATGATCACGAAGAAAGCACGAGGACGAGTCACGATAGACGTTATTACAATTGCCTCGATCCGAGCGCTTATTACTCCTGCGTAGGGGGAGGGGTCCCATGCACCCTTGAGCGAGGTATTTGACGAGTCAGACCAGCCACTCACTGTATTTTGCTCGTATTCACTACTCGGTTTCGCATCCGCAAACTCCTGTTCCTCCAGCCTTTTCCTTCGTAAATAGTCCCCCTGGTGCCTCCTCCAGTTCTTGCTTCGAATCATAACAATCCCGTCTTCAACAAGTTCCACTGAGTTGAGTTATGCTTAAAGCGTCTTCCTCGGTCTGATGTTCGGCGCATCTGTGGACGAAACAATTACACTCGTGCAGATGCTTGTGAAATTGTGGAGAGAATGTGGTGGCGCGTACCTTGGCAATTCATTTGATGCGGGGAATTCGTTCTTCAATCCATTACAACCGACTGGTACAGTATCTGACCGAAATATTGTAGCGAGACTTGGCCCCACTAAATTCTTACGGATGCCCTAAAACTTTGTATTCTTTAAGTGGAGAGGGAAGAGATGATCTGCTCGGGCTTTCTCTAACCGATAGGGGTAAATTGGCGTTGGTGATATACCACCCACGATCGACTTTATATATCATCTCTTTCAATGAAGTCAGCCTTCACGCAAGCACACCCATATCTACTTAGGAAGAAACCCAGTCGAAAAGAACGCGTTCCGAACTCACTATGAAGAAAATCCTCGGTGTAAGCTACTTCTCATCTGTTCAAGGACAAGCAAGAACTAGAGATTAGGAATATAAACTGACATTCTAATTAGTTAGTGCTTCTCACTGCCATGATTGATAAAGGATGCCATTCCGTTGCGACGTCCCTAGCCCAAACACCCACTGCTATGCCAAAGAACTTTGATTCTTTTCAGACTCCTTCTGTACAATCACGTGCCGGAAGTGATCGACATTTTATCGAGATTAAAATCCTAATCAGGACAACCCCACCATCTCCTTTTTATGCCTACAACACCTGCCCTATTGTCTCTATTCCTTCAATATTACAAAGATGCCTTCTAAGCCTAAAACTTCACGCCCAGAAACTACTCTAGAACAGCGAAGAGCTGTATGGACCTGGTATTTAGCTGGAAGAACTATAAGTGCAATTGGACGCCTTGAAAACCTACCCCGCACTACCTGCCACGATATTATTACAAGAGCAAAAGCTGGTACTGGCACCGACCGTTTTAAGAACAAGACTAGGCCTGGAATTAAGCCTAAACTTACTGTTCAGGCCGAAAGGAAGCTTGTACGCTATGCTACTACAGATACTAGAGCATGTCTGGCTGCACTTGCAACGCCCTCCAAGTCAGGAAAGCAACTCTCCAAAAACCTAGTCCGAAAGACCCTCAAGAAGTACAACAAAGCTCGCAGACGTGCTCGCCGTAAGCCTTGGCTCAAGCCCGCACACAAAAAGAGAAGAATAGTCTTTGGAAGGGCCGAAAAGAAAAGAGATTGGGGCTTGGTTATATGGTCAGACGAATCTACCTTTGAAATTGGATATGATGGCAGAAATTGGTGGATTACACGCGGACCAGGAGAAGAATACCTTGACAAGAATCTCAAGCCTTCATTCAAGTCAGGAAGAACAAGTGTAGGAGTCTGGGGATGTTTTATGGGCAACGAATTAGGTCCTTTGGTTATTCTCTCAAAAGGGGCCAGAATGAATCAACACCGCTATACAGATGAAGTCCTCAAACCTGCTTTTGTTCCATTCTATAAAAAGATGGTTCGGAAATATGGCAAAAGAGTAGTTATTATGGAAGATGGAGCAAAATATCACTTTGCTAAAGTCCCTACTGCTTACAAGGCTCTTCACAAAGTCAGGTTATTAATTTGGCCTCCACAATCACCCGATCTTAATCCTATTGAGAATCTATGGAAGCAATTGAAGGATGCAATTAGTAGAAGGCGCCATAGAATCAGGACTATTGAGGAAATGGAGCATGCTCTTCGTCAAGAATGGGCCAAGATTCAGAAGGAAACCCTCGAGGCATTAGTTGAGAGTATGCCTAAAAGGATTACAATGATGCTGAAAAACAAAGGAGGAAGCACTAAATATTAGATTGGCTATCTAGAATGCCCATTATATAGTCAATTGAACGTATTTTGCATGAGTTGTAGCCATTGTAATACAGAAGTATGAATTTCGGTAAGTGTCGATCACTTCCGGCACGTGATTTGTACAATATAGACCTAAATTTCGATACTGGCAAATTTCTTTCCTTATGAAAGGAACATGTCCAGAATGCTGATTTATGTAGGCTCCCAGACGCAAGTGTTCCTCCTGCTGCGGTGGCTGCTGATATCAAATCTATTGGATCAATAGGTGCAGGGGGGGTGGAATTCCTTCCTTTCTACAATGTAAGTTACCGCAACTGCATGCTGCTGAAATTAATTCTGATATGATTCGCAGTATGGTGGTAGGGTTGGCGCTCCTGTCACGGATTGGGTAACTTACGGCTACGGTACGCCGGCTTATAATGCCATCCTCAAGGCGGCGCTTCAAGCTTCAAAAGAAAGCGGGCTTCGGATAGATCTTTGCATGGGTCCTCAATCTGGGCAAGGTGTTCCTGCCTCTCCCACTGATCGTACGTTTTCAGCCATACTGTACTTCCACTGAGTATGCTAATCTGATATCCAGCTGGTCTTGCTTACGATATGGTTGCTACTTTCCCATAGGTATGCAGTAAACACGCTGATAGCCAAGCAAGGTCTTCGATTATAAAACTGTTCAAGCAGGTGAAACCTTCGATGGAAAGGTACCAGGATATGGACTTGGCCAACTCATTTCGGTCACCCAAGCCGATGTCCTCACAGAATCAATTGCGGAATTTCCGAACGTAAAACTCGACGCATCCGCTATTACGAACCCTTTCTACAACCGAACAACATTCAAAGTCTCAGAAAGGAGCATTACGGACTTAACAAAGACTGTGAAACCTGACGGCAGTCTGTCTATTGAGTTCCCGGCGACAACATCAGCTAAGAAACACATTGTTTTTGCCGCATATTATAAGCTTAACTTGGAAAGGGCCGCAATTCCCGGATCCGGGACCCCTCAAAACATTCTCCAGAATGGATCTTTCGCAGTTGACCGTAATATGGATTCTCTCTTTATATTCTCTTATTACCCAAGGGCGAGGTTTATTGTCAACGGAGCTTCGTAGAATTTGATAAAAAAAAACCCACTGCACCCGCTAGCTAACTTACTTTGTAATACCTAGATTTCTCCGCTGGTGGAGCCAAAGTTACCACGGATTTTCTCGAGAAGTATGTAATGGGAAATGGAGTTCGTGATCTTTTTAAGCAGATCGGAAATTACAGTGGGTGTCAGAAGTTTCTCTCGTAAAGCTAATAATGCTGATATAGAAAAGTTTGGGAGGACAGTCTGGAAATCTATAGCACCGTGTTTTGGACGCCAAAGCTGCAAGCCACCTTCAGAAAACTTCACAGCTACGATATTGGGAAATACGCTATGCTTCTTACTCACAACAACGGGCTCAACTTCGGCATAAATTATCACACTGCGATCGAGACGGACGCAAGCGACAAAGGCGAGGGTTACATTGAAGACTATCGAAGCGCACTAACTGTCTCTATGCAATCGTATTACAGAGCTCTGACGGAATGGTCAAGAACGTACGTCAATGCTGAATTCTCTGGCCAAGTTGGCTATAATATTCCTGTAGATGGGGCAAGTCAGATCTCTCTTTTAACTCTTTATTTGGCTAATTTCAATCCAGGCGCAAATAATTCCTGAGGTCACTGCCCCCGAAGACGAGAGCTTAGGAATGGATGAAACAGGCTCAGGCTCCCTTGGTAAGATCTAATACAAAGTTCCTAGCAAAAAAGCCAACGCCTCTCAGATCTGTACCGCCAATACGTTGGTCCCTCCAACTTGGCTGGCAAACGTGTTGTCTCCAATGAAATGGGAGCCGTGCGTGGAATTGTGTATAATCTGACGCTGCCGGAGCTTTTAAACCTTGTCAAAAGATCATGGGCAGTTGTAAGTATCCTTCCCACACTCTATTAGTGACCTGAAGTCGCAGGCCAGTCTCTGTTACGTCTTCCAAACTTTGCATAGTCCCTTACCTCTCAGATATCAGCTGACGATATTGCCACTACAAGGGAAACAATCAAATGGTCTTCCATGGTGCCAGTTTCTCAGGGCAATATCCTAACACAACGGTAAAAATTCTTCAGCGCCCCCAGTCTCTTGTGAGTTGACCTCTGACTGTTTTGTAATTCAGTGGCCTGGTGTTACCTCTTTTAGCTACTCGTTCAGCGAGCCATGGTCCCGCCACCAGCCCGTATGGGAAAATGGCTTTAGTGAGATGAACGATTTCATTGCTCGAACTCAATGGGTGCTTCAATCAGGGGTACCACAGCGAGATGTTGCGTTTTGGAATAAGAACACAAGAAGCTTGCAGCTGAACAATTCCATCAGCAACAACTTCACGGACCTTTTAGCTGCCGGTATGTTTCAAGTGTCTTTGTGGTGAAAAGGGTTTGCTGATAGATGCTACTAGGGTATGGCTATGAATTCATATCACCTGCAAACTTTGAGCTACCTCTAGCAGAAGTTAAAAATAGGATTCTTGCGCCAGATGGGCCTTCCTACAAATCTCTAGTGCTGCGATCCATTGACATGCTTACCCTACTAGGGACGGAGAAGCTCGTTCAGTATGCCAAACAAGGACTCCCAATTGTAATTCAAGGCGGTATTCCAACAACAATTGCCTCTGCCAAAGGTTTAGAGCAAGCACAGGCCAATATTAGAAGCATACTGTCACTGAAGAATGTCCGCCAAGTTAGTAGCGGACCTCTAGCTCCTACTCTCGCTCTGTTAGGAGTTCAACCACGAGCCAAAGTTTCAAATCCAGCCTGGCTGACGTACTGGCGTCTAGATAGACTGTCAGGAACGGATTATATATTCGTCTACAACGGTGGAGACACCACAAATTCCGGAACTGTCACATTTGAAACGAACAATACTCCTTTCCTTCTTGACGCCTGGACAGGCTCCGAGGTGCCAGTCGTTGAATATACGGTCACTTCTTCGAAGACTATTACCATTCCTTTTACACTTGCGGCTGGTGATAACGTCCTTGTTGCGTTCAAGAAAGTCGGAAGCGGCGATGCTCCTGCAAACTACGTCACGTCAGCTCCTGTCAAGAATCTAGGCTATGTGTACACCAAAGGAGATGGCATCAGCATCAGAGTTCCTGCCTCTGCTGGCTCAGGAAAAGTCACACTCAAAGACTCCAAAACAGTTACTATTCCTCCTCAAAAGATTACCCCTTCATTCACCCTGGGAAACTGGACTTTGACCATTGAAAGCTGGACCCCAGGTGCCGACTTCTTTGACAGCAATACCATTGGCACCAAGACAAACCAAACCATCAAAATTGATGCTCTCAAGTCTTGGCATGAAATTCCTGGCTTCAGAAACTCGTCTGGCGTCGGCTACTACAGTACTTCTTTCTCGTGGAAGAGATCAGACGGCGGCGGGGCGACTATCGTTTTTGGTAAGGTACAGAACACGATTCGGGTTCGTATCAACGGCAAGCAGCTTCCGCCTCTGAACTTGAGCGATGCCAAAGCGGACATCTCGGCTTACTTGAAGGAGGGCAAGAATTTGGTGGAGGCTACCGTCGCAACGACGTTGTACAATGCTGTCGCCCCAATATACTCCAGTTTGAGATCATCGGGTGCACCTCCTCGTGCTGGTCCAGGGATATCGGTTGCTTCAGAAACTCGCGTTCCGGCAGGGTTACTGGACGCGGTTGTAGTCACCCCTTACAATCTCATCCGGATCTAACATATCATTCAGATAAGGGGAATTTAAATATAGTTTCAAACAAGGTTTTTAAGAGGAACAAGATTTCAAAATACCCGAAAACTCTTAGACGTACAGAAAACTTCGGGACACCGGAGGCGTAAGCCTACGGCACGATATTGGGAGAAACTGTGCCAAAACAGTACCATCATTCAAAGATATATTCGCTACTTTGCGGCCGTTATTTGCCGCTTGCCTCTTCCTCTTCCTCTGGCGTGGGTTTTGCTTTCGGGTCATTGTCTCCTGGTTATATATATATGCCAGATATAATTGATAATGGAGATCAGGGAAATAAACATCATCTGAGGCCGCTTCGTATTGCACTTGAGACCTTGATCACAGCCTTCCTATCTTGTCATCTGCTGTACCCGGCGGCTCTGTGGTCGCAGTTTTTTTGTCCGCACCCGTCGCTGGAAGTGATATCCTCTGTGTACGGAGGTAGTGCCACAACGTCGAAATTATATCAGGGCTAGCAACTCTTTGAATTTTAGTTATTATGCCTGAAGGAGTTGCAGATCCCCCTGCCTCACTAACCGATTCTCCCGGGCGTATTGCTTGTTGTTCTTGCGTGTGAATCCGAGGCGGCTTGTTCAAAGGGGAGGCTTCTGTTGAAACAAAATTGTTAGTTATCTGTCTGAATGGGATGTTGGCGCTCACTTCTATGCGTGTCACAGCCACGGTCTGAGTTAGATTGCTGCTATCTGGCCCAGTAGCAAAGGCCTGGATCGCAGGTGTAATAGGAGGGTCTAGGGATACAGGATTGAGAGGCGTGGATGATCTGGACGTCGGTAGGCCCTCTCCTCGACTCCAAGGGTTCTATAGCGGGACAATGTCTACAGGGGCAAAGGAACCTACCGCTGGACGACTTTGGTACGTTGGAGTTAACTCTTCTGTGGCTAGCGTATCTGCGGATGCCTGTGCTAGACGCCTGCCATGGTATTGCGAATGGCTGGCACTTTCAGAGACAAGCCGAGGTGAAACTCCAAATGCGTTATCCACATCGGAGTGCGTGTACATAGCTTCACGCGATCCACCGGATCGCGGGGATTGTGGGTCTCTATCACCTATATATTTACTGGCAATAGGCCGTAGCTTAGAAGAATGAATCAACGAATACCAGAACCACAGACAACTGCACAAAAGCATTTGATAGAACAGACCACTTGCATCGGCATATCTAAGGTGTTCATGATGAGCCGCATCTTAGTCTCACTCGCGTCCTGGATCAGAAATATTGCGTTCTGCGCAACAAGAATTTTAATCGACCGTGCGATCTTGTACGCTACGAGAAATCATTCCATGATTAGATTTACATATCAAGGGCCTACAAGTTCGCCTCTCATCCTATTGGGTTCTCAAGAGCACCTACCCCGCCAGACACTTCCTCAAATGCATCTGCGGATTTGGATGATTAAGCAAGCGAGTAAGTTCTCTATTTGTTTAGACTGATTTCCCAATCACCAATCGTAATAGGTCCGAGCAAGAGGACGATGATGCTAATGAAATGACTCAGGCATGTTTCCATACGAGGTAGAAATGGATATGGATTGCTTTATTATACAAGAAGTTAGAGCGGCTTCCTTGAATTAATATACATTTATTATACTACTCCTGCTCAGTCAAATCAAACTGAGTAGCTAGACGGCTAAACAACTCAAACTCCATCCTCTCAGCAGGCCTTGGGCCCTCAAGAATACTACCAATCATGTCAGAACCAGGCGGGAAATCATGCTCGAATATAGGCTCGCCGGCACCCTTCATATTTGCTAAAACCGCCTGCCGGAAGTGCCAACGGAAAAGCTGATCAACCGGCCTTTGGGGATCATCGAGAAGTCTTTGGTCAAGATGCTTTCCAGCAATACCCGTCCCATCGCGTGCAAAGCACACAATCTTGTAATTATCCTAAAATAATTAGCAATTGTATTTCTTAAAAGAAATACAATACACTTACGTCTGGGTTAATTGAGAACTTATATACATTAAATAAGTGATGTACATCGCGACGAAGTAATAGTCCATTCTGTATCGAATTGATAGATTCTCCTTTGTCTAGGAGAATTGAGATCCAACGACTAAGACCATTACGAACCCAGTACTGTTCATAAGCTAGGGGAAAAATGTGCCCGGCCTCAAAGCTGCCCCACTCGTCATCATCAAGATACTCTTGCCCTGTTATAACACATCGTCGATCCCGTGAACGAACAGCGTCGCGGAAAGCTTGAGTACGAGTTCCAGTTTGTAGAGAAAGCGCTCGGGATAGTACTACTTCCTTACTTGGTTCGAAAGGTTCTGTTGCAAATTAGTTACTGGTATATCAGAAGTTAAAGAACTTACTAGAAGCATAAATATAATACTTTCCAGGTTGAAGTGGAGAGTTATCCTTCTCTATTGTGACATCGCTTTCATTTCGTAAAGTAAAGTCACTTGTAGCAATAACAATAATCTCTACCATAATATAGAAGTTGGCATTTGTAATACAATTTGTTTCATCGTTCTTCGTTGTGAGAATCAGACCGCCAATTGTAGTGTTTCGATCGCTTGTATTGAAAATATGAACATTGCGATATTTAGAACGGTCGCTGCCTGGCATAGTAGAGACTTTGGGTCGTGAGAGGACGTCTATGAGGTGTGGGGGAACGGTTTCGTGTAGTCGTAAGACGTCTGCGTAGTGTGATAGAGCATCTACGTGCGAGAACTATAATACATCCGTGTGGTGGTCCGTGCGCCGCGGGGTGATTCACGTGACTTTGGCCCCATACCAATAGAAGCAGGGTTACAGTTGGGCCAGGCCGGAAATCGTAGCTTTGAGAGCTCAACCGGTCTTTCGCTTAAGTTCATCCAGGCTAGAGCGTTTCTTGGCGATTTGCCAAGGAACTTTCTTGCCTGGGCCAAGATTTTTCTAGACTGGCCAAACTGGAATTATGACGTTGGGAAATTTGCCAAGTCGTAGATGCTTTGCGTCCTTACTTGCTATTGTCGGTACCGTAATCTTATACTTCTTCTTTTCAACGGTTTGACATGCTCCCGCGATTTTAGAAGTCCACTGACTGTGGGTATATATTGACCAAGTCGGTCGTATGACTCACACGTGGCACGTGATGGCGCACGCGCCATCACATCCCCTTTATCTTAGAACGTAGAGTAGAACTCAATACAACAACAATTACCATATCCACCAAGAGCAAGAGCACGGCCTATAAGCTGTGCCTTTTGCCCCGTGGAAGGTAAGAACACAGCGAAACCATCACTGATCAGCGCAGATCAAAAGCTTGATTCTTACCCTATTACAACGAATCCCACTTTACGACCCCTTACGGTTCAGGTAACACGACAGCACCTACCTGCAGCCCCGTAATCAAACCAACCCTCCTCAAAAGCACCGAATACCTTCTGCCAATATGGCCCCAACTGCTGAGCATGCAAAACTTGAAAAGAAGTGGAAAAATCACAAAGTTGACCTCACGGCAGCCCCTATTGAAGATGTGGTCGAATTCGTCAAATACAAGTTCATAGACTTCGAATACCACAATGATATGGATGAGGATTTGCGAGCGTACTTCCGCAGGCATTTCAAGACTTTTACAGTCGACCTTTTTCGACGAGTTAGTGAAGTGGAAGAACGCTACACTCGGGACCTTATGTGGCTACTCTGCCGACAAGGAGTTTACATTGAGCCAATCACAGAAGAAAGAAGCCTTGAACAAGCCCTTTACAACTGTGTAGTAACAAAAGAACGCCACAAATGGACCCTCGACGAAATCCGGAACGCTCAAGAGGAAATAGGAGAAGATGGCTTCAACTCTATTCATGTCAAAACGATCCTAGCTCGAGCCGCTCGCGAACAACCACCGACTTCTTCATCAACAGTCCCTCAGCGTCCTTTTTCTCCGAAACCAGTCAATACGCCTGTAGACAGCACTGCAGAGTCAAACACGGAGGAACATGTTGTAAGCTATAGCAAGGAACTGGCAAATCTATCAAAGATAATCACCGACAATCAAAAGTACGACGGAACCGGCCTTGCCCTCGACTACTACATGACAATTTTCTACGACCTTTGCTACCGTGTAAAGATACCTCGTCAAGCTTACCTCAAAGCTTTCCCCTGTATCCTCAAAGGAATCGCTCTGAGCCACTACTATTCTGCAGTCCTTCCAACACACGGAACTTTCGAACAAACTCTCGGCGACATGCGTGGGTTTTTCGAAGGCCCTGCTTACAGCCGTCAAAAGCTCATTGAATGGAATGCCACAAGCTTCGACTTAGTCATTAAAGAGAACCCCGAAAAATCAACGGTGGATTGCGTTAATATCCTGGTCGAAAAACTAAGCAACCTTCAGCACAGCTTGACCCCAGATCTCCGTGGAATAGCTTTTCTTCATGACAAGCTCGTGACGGCTTGCCAGGAAGTTCCCTTTTGTATACATGCCACGTCCGAGCCACCTGAAGCTCCAGCTTTAGGTCCTTTATCAATAAGCTGAAATCTTCGATTTTAGCCTACGAGAGAGTAAATCAATCTACAGCTCGTGTTACGGAGCAAGACGCATATTTTACGGACCGCAGATATTACCGAAATGGCCCGGTTGGTAGACCCTACAACCGTGGCCGTGCCTCTGCGGGTCACCAAAGAAGCCGTAGCCAACGACCTCCAAGATCAAATCGTTGCTACGTCTGCAACAAAGAAGATTGTCGATCGTGGAACCATTCTGACAAAGAGCAAAAGAAGCAAAAGCCAGGCTCAGAAACCAATTGGGACCTCGCTACACTAAAGCTCCAAACTTCCCCGAACGCTTTCGACAATACTCGTAGACTACGAAGGTAGCAACTACGAGGACCTCGACGACGGTGAGCTGGAAGAAGCTTTTGCAGCCCTTATCACCGACAACAAGCCCATTAGCACCGCCGACGACCCTGACAACAAGTTGACTGTAGTCAACTTCACGGCGTACGGCGACGTCGATCTGAACAGCGCCGCAACCACTGCTATTGAGCTAGCCAACAGGGCGTGCAATCACGCTATCACCAAGCTTGACGTTACGGACAGCAACCCCACTGAAAACGACCCGTTTGCCTACAAGGCGGGTTCGCGTTACACTTCCTCCGAATTTGTAGGAATCATGATTGATACAGGAGCCTCACAGCGATCAACAGCTGGCTACGGCCAGTACACTGCCCTTAGCAAGTTATGAGCCTCAAGCTCGACGTATCAACCAAAGGAATGGTCAACGTCCAGTTGGTATTGGCTCAACCTCCTCAATAGGCTCCATCACTGTAGAGACCCCAATCGGCCTAATCGACTTTCACGTCGTAGAGGTCGATACCCCATTCCTTCTTTGCCTCGCTGACCTTGATCGTTTGAACGTCTATTACAACAACCTCACCAACACTCTGATTACCCCACAAAAGAGTGTTCCTGTTGTGAGACGTTACGGGCATCCTTTTATGCTCTGGAATACCTCTCTAAGCCAGTACCTCATCCGTAGCTTCGACCTGAACCCATGCTATTTAACTGAAGTCGAGCTTCGACGCCTCCACCGGCGATTCGGCCATCCCTCAGCTAATCGCCTGAAGCAAATCTCGAGAGAGCTGGCCACAACGACAACCAAAACGTGCTAGAGCAAATCACTCGATACTGCCACCACTGCCAGAAGCACGGCAAGTCCCCCGGCCGATTCAGGTTCACTCTCAAAGACGACGTAGAGTTCAACTACTGCGTAATCGTCGATATCATGTACATCGACGGCGACCCTCTCTTACACGTTGTCGACGAAGCCACAGCGTTTCAGGCTGGCCGATGGCTTCAAAACCTCACCGCAAAACACACCTGGGAAAGCCTACGAGCGTGCTGGATCGACACCTACTTAGGCCCACCTGACCTTATAGCTCACGACGCGGGCAAGAATTTCGTCAGCAAGGAGTTCGTCAATACGCTGCTAACGTCGGTTCTACAACTAAAGCCGTTCCTGTAGAGGCTCATCACTCGATCGGTAAGGTCGAACGCTACCACGCTCTTGTACGCCGGATCTACAAAATCATCACCGCCGAGATCCCTGGAATCGACAAAAACATCGCTCTCCAAATGACTTTCAAAGCAATCAACGACTCCGCAGGCCCTAACGGAATCGTACCCACTCTACTAGTTTTCGGAGCCTACCCACGCATGACGGAACTAGACGCTCCATCACCCTCAGTCAGCCAGCGATCCGCAGCTCTTAAAAAGGCTCAAGAAGAATTCAGAAACTACGGGCCGAACGGAAAATAGCTGACGCACTGAACACTCGCAATGGCCCTAGCACAACAGCCATCCACGACCTCCCTCTGAATTCCGAAGTGCTAGTATGGAGAGAAGGCAATACAGGCCAGCCAGGCTTTTGGTCAGGCCCATTCAATCTTATCAGCCAGGAAGGAGAGAATTGCGTCCTGGCTCTACCTAACGGCCCTGTAACTTTCCGTAGCACGAGCGTCAAACCTTTCCTCACTCGCAAAGAACCTGAGGAACCGGCTGACAATAGGAACCAGCTGACAATGAGGAACCAGGGACTATTAGTGACTCTATCACCGTGGAGATCCCTACCGCTACAGGACCACAAACCCCCCAACTACAGTCTGCAGAGCCGAACTCTCTGCAAGAGCCTATTCGACGAGGTCGAGGTCGACCCCGTAAACACCACGCTACAGCGAACGCCGCTAACGTGGTAATCCACCTTCAATCAGAGCTTCCTCAGGCCGAGAACCAATTCAGGGAATCCCGTAACAAGGAGATCCTCGGCCTTCTAGAAAAAGGCGTATTTGAAGCCACTTCGCGAGAGAACGTTCCTCCGGGAACTCGCATATTCAACTCAAGGTTTGTCGACGAAATCAAGAATCAAGGCACCACCAAAGCCTACGAGAAATCCCGTCTAGTCGTTCAAGCCTACAACGATCACGAGAAGGATATCGTTCTCACTCAATCACCGACAATCCAGCGGATGAGCCAACGCCTGATCCTTTGTATCACGGCGCTCATGCAAAGCCCTGATATCAAGCTCTATTTGAGAGACATATCCCAGGCCTACGTTCAGTCAGTTACGAGGCTGAACCGTAATTTCTATATCAATCCCCCGCAAGAGCTCATTACGGAGCTGAACCTACAACCAGGCGAGATCCTACGGGTCGTAAAGCCCCTTTACGGAGTGCCAGAAGCCGGTAATCACTGGTTCAAGACGTACTACAATCACCACGTCAAAAACCTCGAGATGAACCCTTCAACCTACGACCCTTGCCTGCTATATCGGAACAACACCGATTCCTTCGGCCTTGTAGGCTTGCAAACTGATGATACCCTTTTCTTGGCTGATAGCTCTTTTGCAACAGCTGAACAGCAACAACTTGAGAAAGCTCAATTCCTCGCAAAGGAACGAGAACACCTTACAGTAGGTCAGCCAATGAAGTTCAACGGGTGCACAATACACCTTACAGGTGAAGGCACTATTACGGTCAATCAAGAGAACCAGTGTAACAACCTGGTAACCGTAAGTGAAAAGCCAACTTCCGCAACAAGCTCTAGAGGCGTTACTCGAACCAGCCTCTCTCCTCGCGATCAATACGTAGCTCAACGAGCTAGAGGAGCCTATATAGCTTCAATGTGTCAGCCCGAAGCATCCTTCGACCTATCCTGTGCCGCCCAAGTGACCAACCCTGAGAAAGCTGACGTTACGGCCCTGAACAAGCGTCTTCAATGGCAACTCGAGAACTCTACTAGAGGCCTGAATTACGTTCCATTAGACTCTCAAACCCTCCGCCTGATTGTTTTCACGGACGCAAGCTTTGCTAATAACAAGGACCTATCATCACAAATTGGCTACGTCGTCGTACTAGCCGATTCTACGAACAGAGCCAACGTGATCCACTGGTCGTCAACCAAGTGCAAACGAGTCACTAGAAGCGTACTAGCTTCCGAGCTTTACGCTATGGGCCACGGATTCGATATCGGAGCTACTCTCAAGTCGTCGATCGAGCTTATCCTGAAGATCGACTTACCCTTAATCATTTGTACGGATTCCAAATCCCTTTACGAATGCCTCGTCAAATTGGGAACTACTCAGGAGAAAAGACTCATGATAGATATCATGTGCTTCGTCAATCATATGAGAGAAGGGAAATCACGGAAGTTAGGTGGATTGACGGCAACAGCAACCCTGCCGATTCTATGACCAAAAGCAAACCCTCAACGGCCCTAAAACAGCTGATCGATTCAAACCACCTCGAGCTGAAAGTCATGGAGTGGGTAGAACGGGAGGAAGGAGAAGTACTGGCCAATTAGAGGTCAGATGCCATAGTTTTTCCTTTGTACAAGAGTGAAACGGGCCAATCAGAGGCCTGATATCGAGTTCTCTTTTCGTTCTATGATCACGGGCCGTTACGGTCCTTTAGATAGTTTTACAGCCTTTTAGAGAGCCGCCAGTGTGGGTATATATTGACCAAGTCGGTCGTATGACTCACACGTGGCACGTGATGGCGCACGCGCCATCACATCCCCTTTATCTTAGAACGTAGAGTAGAACTCAATACAACAACAATTACCATATCCACCAAGAGCAAGAGCACGGCCTATAAGCTGTGCCTTTTGCCCCGTGGAAGGTAAGAACACAGCGAAACCATCACTGACACCTGTTACAGATTCGACGCCTCTTCTTGCGACCATAACAATTGACGATATTATAAAAGGCCTTGACCAGCAAAAGTTTACATCCGTTGATCTAGTCCGTGCTTATACAGCGCGTATTAACGAGGTTAATGGCATTGTGAATGCCGTTCTGGAAGCCAATCCCGACGCGCTCGCGATTGCACACGAGCTTGACAAAGAACGAGAGCTGTATGGCAGCCGTGGGTAAGTGAGCTTTTCTACCAGAGTTTCTATGATCTAATTGATGTCAGACCTCTCCATGGAGTTCCTATACTGGTCAAAGACAATATTTTCACTATGGATCGAATGAGCGCATCCTCCGGTTCATACGCATTGCTCGGATCAAAAGCGGCTAGGAAAGGAGCAATTGTCGCACGGTTTAGAAAAGCAGGGGCTATTCTACTAGGCAAGACCAACCTGTCAGAATGGGCTAATTTCCGTTCCACGAACGTGACAGGAGGATGGAGCGCCAGAGGTGGACAGACTCTTGGTGCATTCATTCCATCACAAGCAGTGGGAGGCAGTAGCAGTGGCTCTGCGGTCGCAACGATTCTTGGACTTGCTGCGACATCGCTTGGCACAGATGTGAGACCATGACCTATCCGGCTAGTCGCCATAACATGCTCTAATATCACTAGACCGATGGAAGTATTATATGGCCAGCACAGAAATGTAATGTTGTAGGAATTCGAACCACCAGCAAGCTCCTTTCAGAGAAAGAATGGGACGCCTGAGATGCTTCTGAACGTAAGTGGCCTCTCAATGCGGAATTCAAATCTTCTATTTCTCGCCGGTGTAAGGATCTAGTAGAGAATGAGAACGATATCACATCGGTGGAGGACATCATCCAATTCACCAAGGCTGACCCATGGGAGGATTACCAGGAACATAACGTGGAGCGGCTTATCTGATCAAAAGAATCTCCAGGCATTGACGCACCAGTCACACGAAAAGCCCTGGAGAAGATGCTCAGATGCTGTGGCGACGACGGTATTTTGGGCGCTCTAAAAGATTACAAACTGGATGCGCTTGTTTTTCTTAACAATCGCGATCGTGCATCTACTTTGCTGCTCGAGCCGGTTTGCCCATTTTTGCACTTCCACTCGGGTTCTATCCTGAGGGTACACGTATCAAAAAGTCGAAATGGCGTGATCTAGTTGATATTGCGCCTATTGTTCCGTAAGTCACTATCATAAAATTGAGATGTCTTGTTGACTTTTGATGAGATTCGGAATTGCCTTCACGGCAGGTCCTTCCACAGAGTCGAAACTATTTCACAGAGCCTATGCTTTCGAACAGTTGTGGAATATCGATATTCCAACAAAGCATGTTCAGCCGAAAACGGAGCTTGGTGATGTGGTTGACGGCTGGGAAAGCCTGAAAAGTCTGTAAAGCGTTACGTGCAATATGAAGTGTATATACTGCCAATATAGTTGTTGAACAGGTTAGGTCTAAGGACCATACCTAGTCTACTGTAGGCACTAGTATAGGCAACAGTAGGCACCGGTAGGCAACGGTAGGCATCAGTGATGACATGTGAGTGTCACACCTCTATAAGTAGAGGGATTCTCTCCTGTAGTTTAGATTCTACAACCTTCAGCAATTGATACTTGTTTGCCCTATACTCTCTGAAGGCCACGTGACTTTCTCTACTTGAACAATAGTCATACTCGACTTTTTCTTTCACTGGTTAGTATCTGGACGGCAGCAGCCGCCGCTTTTACCTGAGCCGAGGGTGAGTATTCCTGAGCACCCAAAGGATCTTGTTTTGGCTCCCTGGCTGCTCATTTAGACCCCCTTTGATGCCAAGGCGCGTTATGCAAAAGGGAAAGAAATGTGGAATGCTTTATTGTATAAGTCGAAAGTACTTCCTAAAATTAAATACATTACTAAGCTTTGCTAATCCTGCTGTTTGTATCAATATTTACCAGTATAGATTAGTTACTGAATGGAGGATGGGTCATGTGACGAAGTCACATGACTTAAGGATGAGGCATATCCTCATCCCTTGATTCATCCTTCAACAATCAGATCAGATTCAACCCAACAGGCAACTGCGTAGCAATTACGTGGTGTTGTCACGGGTAGAGTGATCCGACACCTGCTTTTACTCAGTCAAATCAAATTAAGTAGCCAGACGACTAAACAGCTCAAACTCCATTCTCTTGGCAGCCTTTGTATCGATTCAGGGAGCTAACAAAGTATGTGTTGGTATGGCCCTGAGTCAATGGGGGAGTGAATGGGGGAGTGAACAAAGGATTCAGTCACATGACCACCCGTAGCATATAAGAGAACGCATTGTAGTAGTAGTAGCAATCATGAAAAATTTACCACATTCTACTTACCAACAACCACGTATCAAGTACGCGGCGTTGCTACAAGTGGAGTGGTACCTCAGTATGCAATGAACGATTGATTGATCTCTGAAGTTTTCTGCATACAGGAAGCAAGCTCTTCTTATATGCAAGAGGAGTGCTTAAGTCATTACGAATGATGACGACTCAGCTTTTAGGAGCCGCGTAAGGAGAGTAAGTGGCCAACTATAGTTCCTGATTCGACAGGATTAAAGAAGGAGAGGGCCCGAAAAGGCGTGGGTTATTATCTAAACGAAGAGACTAAGCTAGAGAGGGGAAAGAAGGAAGAGAGAAAGGTCTCCTGCCGTAAGAGATAAACAGATAGTCGGGCGAATACTAAGGCTAGGCGGATGATATAAGGCTGTGCGCGGCTGTCGGCGGAGAAGTGCTGTTAGTGACGTCGCGAGTGACTTTGGATGGAATAACGTTATTCCGGGTACGCTGTACCATCGTACGGCCCGCAGTCATCGAATCTCGTCTAGTCCGTGACGCTCCTCGCCTTTCCAATGAAGTACAAAGCTTGCGTCCCGAAGATTTTGCCTATTCCTCAGCGATTCGGGAAGTTATCGCTTAGTTCGACGAAATTACCCGGGTCAAATTCCAGCTCTTTCGACCCATCATCATTCATGACAAGATATATTGGACAGCTCACCAGCGGGCGAATGCCGTTGAACTGAAACCAGGAACCACAGCCGCGTTCAAGACCCTCCACAAAGTCTCTGACACTCTCGAGAGAGCTAAAGTCCCTCTGAGAAATGAATTCCATGGCCCAAGTTAAATTTGGGCCGGCTGAAACTGGATAGTCTTCAAATTGGTCGGCAAAACCGCGCACTGCGGTTTGAACTAAACGACTCCGGTTGTTGAAGCCGAGAGCCCCAAGGAGAGACAGGACGCTTTTGGCATGGGGGTAGTACTCCAAGCTTTTTGCAACTCGTAGATCTCTGTCCTCGATGCCATACAGGTGGCCCATGAAGGCATCGGCGAGCATCCGCAATGCCCTTTGAAGGGTTTGTTCCAGCCCCTTGCGGCCGATCCACGCATGGGTTGCAAGTTGAACCAGTCGGTGCATTTGCCATTTTTTGGAGGCCGATCTGTCGAGTCTTGGACTAATGAAGGAGAATGCCTGCAGCAAATTAAGTGCTTTTGTCCTGGAATAACGTGAAATCTCGGGGCAGAATGCGAGTAACCATTCAGGTATGGCCTGACGGTCAAGTACGCTGAAGAGAGAAAGGAGCAACACAACATTTCCTTCTCTTTTCTTCAGCAGTTCGAAGGACATTTTCCAGGAGAAGAACACCGGGTTTGGCAAATCAGAGTCGCGCCTCCAGTCAAAAAAATCCTCCTTCAAAAAATTTCCTTGTTCATCTTGCACTTGATTGTAGAGTTCCAGGTACGCTTTGGGATCTCTCGCTTCCTCATTCTCCCTCATCATGGCCACGGCTTGAACAATTGCTAATGGAAGCATGTCAAGAGTCAGAGCAAGTTGCTTAGTAAAGCCCTTCATGCACTCAAGATATTCGTCTGTCAGGTAACCCTTGAGTCCGTTCTCAATCAGGACCGTGGCGTCGGTATCTGACATGGGGTCTACCATGACTAATTTTGGAGGACCGTATCGGCTTGTCAGTCTTGTTGCACAGATTTTATTTCGCGAGGTGTACAAAATACCGCATCCCGATTTCTTTGGGAGGAAATGACACAGTCGATATCGTTCTACTTCGGGTAAAAGAGATCCTAGTCGGTTACCAATATCTGACGGATCCTTTGGGTGAAAACCATGAGAAAAAATGATTTCTTCGTCGTCCGCATTGTCCATGATAATGAGCCATTTACCACTCTTCTCATCGCAGAACCAATCTTGAAAGGATTGCAGTAGGTTCACTTCTGCCTCGCTCAGAGCCTCACAAGTCTTTAGGGCCTCTCTTAGCCCCTGCTCTAATCGTGAGACGCTGCTTGCATGGAGCCAAAATATTCTGCGTCTTAACTTTGGCTCAAGGCAGCCATCACGACGCATCAGGCGATATGCAAACTCGACGGCGATTTGGGTTTTGCTATACCGTGTCAGCCTCTTTACTCGACAAAGACTTTCAGCAGTCTTCTCAATCGCAAAAGGGATGCTTACCCAACGCCGCCCAGCCCCACTAGAGCACAATCGCAAAAGTCATCAGAGAATAAATTTTCCAATGACTGAAGTTCCTTCTCTCGGCCAACAAAGTGGGGATCCCGCTCGAATGGGAGCTTGTAAACTGGCGTCTTTGGCAGAGGAGTAGCGCGAGGTCCAGACTCCTCCGCCACGGCAAAACAAACCTCTATTGCACTTTTTAGGCGAAAGTAGTCCGGACCATAATAATTCAAACCCCGACACATATCCATATGATTTCCTGATAGAGTCGCAACGGTTTCGAATCGGTGACCAAGTTTAGAAGACTCGTCATCAACAACTTTCTCCTTCAACCCACAAACCCCAGCCAAACCCGAGCTTTCTTGGAACGAGTATATCGTGATTGGTGGAGAGCGGTTGTGCAACATTCTCAAGAACTCATCATTAATTATTTCGAATGCCGTGCTGTTGCTCTGAAGATCGCGGAGGATCAAGTTGTTGGTGTCGAAACCAAGGTGTCTAACAACTCGCTCCGCAGCCTTTCCTAACGAACCGTAGTTTCCTCCACGATGTGGCGTCCCCAGGAATAAAATGCCTATTGTCGAATTGTATATGTCATTGTTCCTCCTGGGACGGTGGCTCTCACGACCAGGTTCGCATCTTCGCAATATATCTTTGACAAGAATACCACCGAGGCTGTGGCAGATAAATAGCAAAGGTCGTGCAGGCTGGGAAATAGTGGTTTTGTCAGTGACAGACGATAAATAAATCTCTCCCCTTAGCTCACATTGTCTTCCCGCACTGCCTGCAGGTCCACCAGCAGGTTCTTGGCGTGGCCCAGGAATGAATTCTGGTTGGCAGGGCCGCTGAAAAAGTGAGAGATCCTGCTATCATATCCGTACACTAGGACTCTAGCTTTGGGGAAGGATTGAGGCAGCTTATCATGTGGCCAGTAGGCTTGACTCTCTTTGGCTGCCCAGGTCTTCTCCGGGTGTCCCTGTATTCCATGAACGAGAACGATGCTGTCATTGTCAGAGGGACGTTTCTCGTGTCGCTTCAATCTTGCTTACTCGAGGAGGCAGTCAGATCTGGTAGGTCCCACTACGGAAAACCCAGTGTCGGCGATTAGAGACAAGGGCAGAGCGGGGGTGTCGCAAGGAGCGGATTCAAGGGAACGGGCCGGTAACACCCGAGTGCCACTCTTGGATCTAAACCAGTCTCGCACACGTTGCCAAGGTCTCATGGCACCTGTTCCGCAGATCGTTTGAGAGTTCCTCTAGCTCAATAGCTTTTTTTGCTTTTGGAGTGCGAATTGGTAATATAGTCGTGTATTGAAGTCCTTTAGATTTTATCGAACACCCGATCGGAGCGGGCGGTCGCTTGCATGTGTGTTCGCTCCGGTGTTGTCAGGATTTGAGAATCTAGGTAGCTGACATGTCCCTGACTAAGTGGGGAACGCTAGCGCGGAAGACTTTTCACACACGCACAGTTCTACAATTTTGTATCATTACACACATATAGACAACAATAGAGAGCCTGAACGGCATCCCCAATACCTTCTGAATATCATTGTGTATTTCTCGTTCTATCAGGTGTGGATTCCGTTAAGCGTGGTAAAATTTTTACTGCTTAGTAAGACGCTTGGCGTTTTGTATGAGAAAGGTACCTCCTCTTTGTCCGGATAAACTCGGCATGTAAGTTTCCTTATACTCAATGTTTTCAAGGTTTGGTATTTATATTCTCTCTAAATAGGACCTTCGTATTATTGGTCCGAACCTTGAAGGCAGGCCGATACTTATGATAGCGCAGGGGGAATAACTAAAGCGGCTTTCGACGCTATCAACGAGACAATCAATAATATAACTAAGACTACGGTATTTTCATATTATAAACCGAAACTTTGTTCAAGAGTAGCCACAGATCGCGACTTGTACCAAAAATTTAGAGATATCGATATATATACAGAGTTCGAGATGTTTATGATCAAAAGTATTTATTGTCACGGCCCTGGCCCTGTCTCGCTTAGAGCTTGGCCCCTGACACCACAGGGCTCGCTTATACTGGCCCTGGCCAGCCTCCTGAATGTAAAGCACTGCTTTCCTCCCCTTCTTCTGTCTGTAGCTTGTTCTCTTAGTTATAACAATTGACAGCCGTTCACGCCTTTGAGCCCCTCTTCCTGAGATCTACGGATCGAGATCTCTGAGTTGTTACATGGTGCTTTATATACAGGAGGCTGGCCAGGGGCTAGTGTAAGCGAGCCCTGTGGCGTCAGGGGCTGATCCTTAAGGGGCTCTAAGCGAGATAGGGTCAGGGCCGTGACAGAAAGCTACATTTTTACAGCTTCCATGTTGGCAATATAACGCTCGAATTATACACTTATTACACTTCCCCGAATGACCAATTATAAAGGCATGCAAAGCCAGCTTTGCCTGTCGTTGCGTAAGAGCAAAAAAGGTCGTTGAACGAGTCGAAATTGCTCTGTGTCACGTCTCATGCTCTGGGGCACACGGGATCTACATTAGCCGAGCTCTCTGGGCGCCTCGCGTATACATAGCCTGCTCTCCTCGAGCTCGTCTTCCCTCCTTAGCTTTGGATTCTTTGTATGATACCACCGTTGCCCTCTGCATCTGTAGATCCACAGCGCGTGTCGTGACACTTTGTGGTGGAAGAGATAATGGTACAATTGAAGCTTCAGCATTCAACGACGAAGGTCTGATGTTTAGAGCTGCTGAATAGCCTTGATTTTGAGTGGCAGATACAGTTAATGACATGTTAATCAATTGCGAGAATGCGCGGTACGGTTTCGGCGACAGTGAGGTAGCGATAGCAAGGTAGCAACAACGGGGTCAAATGGTGGTAGCAGCTACAGTACAAAACTTTACAGCCAATCCCTTACTACAGCCTTGTATCTTGGCTGCTCCTTACACCGCTTGCCTATTACAATATCTCGTGAACAAAACATGTCAACACGTTTCTTGGGTGTCAGTCTCACCAAATTCCAGTGGTGGAAACCCCACAGTGAACCTACCCATTCGGTATTCTGATCCTTCCAAAAGATGTCATGTTGGAGCTGTGTCATTTTCCTTCCTATTCGACCACTTGATGTAGCCGACCCGAGCGTGTAGAAAAAGAGCTATTAAGAGAAGCCCGTTGGTGATGTGAAGCCCAACCCAGCCAAAGCCGGCTTCCAATAGGTTGGACGGGAACCAACGATGAGTCCCGGTACACAGGTCAAAGAGGATCCTAGCTTTTGAGAATGAGTAAAAGATTTCATTGGTTAAAAGGATTGCGCTGCCTCGAATACGGAGTAATTTTAGATATGACTTGTGTGCAAATGCAAGGTAAGGTACATTGTGAGGTCATCATGTGTTGGAACCGAAGTGGGACTCTCGCTAATTGTTAACAAAGTCACGAATTTCTGGTCTTTGAGATATGTACAGGCATTAGATATGGCACAGGCCAGTATGGGCATTAACAGATGAAAATAGAAAACAAAACTCAGGCTCAACCAAACCGTTCCGACGCGTGTTGACACTTTCAATCTATGCGCGATTGAAACCGCACTCGAAGCCCTCTCGGTGGCAATAGCCAATTGAATATCCAAAGACCTCATTACTAACCTCTTTCTTTTTCTCCCTGATCCTCGTCGTCCATGCCTCCACATTATTAATAGCTTCCCTAGGTGACTGCCGGTATTCTAAAAGGGATGATAAAGTTCCAACTGGGCTGAATTCCAGCTCCGGAACGGGCGATGGCAGGAAAGGCGTGCCCAATTGTGGAAGCTGATGCTTAGTTAATTTCTCTACCGCAAACGCTGCAAAAGCTTCATGAAGACAAGACGGCATATTAAATATAGAATGCTCTGTTGAGTATGTAATTGTTCACTTTTCCTTGCTTTCCCCTGCATAGTCTTCGCAGGTTGTCTCTTCAATACGCCCCGAGGTTTTGCAGGGGTCCTGGTTGTTAGATTGCTTGCAACCTTCCGCTCCGGTTTTGATCGGACTGCACGTTTTGAGGGGTCCGTAGACGCCGTCTTGGCTGGATCCTTAGCTACGCTAGAGACAGGTGGCTGTATCCGTTTGCTTCTGCGCGGAGTTACACGTTCAGGCGGAGGGGAAAGCCGCGGTTCTGCTGCATCCACACCAGATGACAATAACATGCCATCAGAGGATACGTCTTGTGAGATGTTCATTCGCCGTTGACGCCCGGGCTTTATTTTTCTAGCGGCTTTGGATGCCTTTGATGGATGGACTGAGCCAAGAGATGCGCTTGCCACTGGCTGCGGCTGCCCATCTTTATGAGACTGCTTTCTTCTGCTTGGCCACAACACCTTCGTAGAACCAAGAACCTGTTTACCCGTTCTAGGGCCAGGTGAATTCGGTGCAGAAGGAGGGTGTTCGGCGTCGTCATTCTCTAATCCAGCTGAATCAATGTCTGCAGGTGGTCTCTGCTGAGACACAGTTATGGCGGCGGACGCCTCACGATGGTTTGATTCAACGGGAGGAAGGGGTTCGAAAAGGGGTGCAAAAAACCCGTTTGCGGCTTCATGGTTGACGGATGGTTGTGCATTCCTTAGCGCAGTGCCGGAAACAGGAATGAGACCATCGGCGGCCTCCTCCTCAAGAGGCTCTTCATGCTTCCACGACATTCCAGGCAGTATACCCCATCCGGTTTTCCAAATCCTTCGCCTGGCCCAGGTGTTCTTGACAGTCTCGTACGCTCTCATATTGATGTCGGCAATGTCAGCACTTCCCCCATTCGCGGATTCTTCTTGGATTCGTTCGCGCTCTTTCGACACCTGATAGACAAACTGATGATATGGACGTGAAGCCTCGCGCTCATGCTCTCGTACGACTCGCCGCTCTGCAATCCGTCGCTTTTCTTCGTCGCTCTTTGGACGTTTCGGTTTCGACTGCGGCTCCTTAGAGAAAAAGGAAAAAGGTAGAGTGAGGATTCTGCTTCTGTATCCGTCTCCGATTCCGATTCAAGCTCGAGCGGTTCTTCGTGCTTCCACCGCCCTATCGTGTAGTAGTTCCACTTGTTATTCCAGATGCCTTGCTCGACCCAGCGTTTCTTGACCATTTCACGAGCCTCTTCCTTGAAGGTATACAAATCTGCAAAGGTTAACTCCCTCCAACTCGTACTCGGATCTGTATTCCAAATCCGGCTCCTCTCTTCCTCTACCTGAGCTGAGAATTGTTTGTCTGGTTCTGAGGCCTCGTGCTCTCCTGTCAGCTGCATTCGTAGCTGCTGGCGGCGCTCCTCGCTAGGAGGAATTGGACTGGCAGATCGAATCGTCGTAGCTGACATATCCGATTTATATGGTGGTGGAGAATCACTATATCGCCCTCGTTCACGATCAAGTCGCTCCGGATACTCTTCTAATCCTGCTAGAGCTCTCTGCCTAGCCAAATCACTGCCTCGGACATCAACAAAGCCAGCCGTGTGTGGTTGTCGTAAATGTGAGAGTGTGATGGGGAGGGGAAGTTGATTGAAAAAGATTTGGTTGTCGTAATCGCGAGGTTGTGATGCGGTTGAGTGGGGGGGGGGGGAAAATTGCAGAGAGAAAAATGCGAAAGGCTGATCGGAAGGTTACTAAGAGTTAATGGCGAGGAATATTGGTGCGGGAATCACAGAGGGAGGTTGGGAGGGTCAACTATTTGGAACCCCGCGGGTTTCATGCCGCAGCAGAGTGCAATTATTGTTGGTATGTTAGGTCCTGAGTCAATAGGGGAGTGAATAAAGGGGTGTGAATGGGGGAGTGAATGGAGGAGTGAATAAAGGATTCGGTCACATGGCCCACCTGTAGCATATAAGAGAACGCTTTGTATGTAGATAGTTGAATCATATTTATTACTTTCACAGTAGGATCAACTAGATCAGGACTATAATAATTATTGCAAAAGACAATGTGGGAACACCCGGGTTGTAGTAATTACTTATGCTTTAACCCGAGGGCACGCAGCACCGCGATCTCTGCGCAGTGCTAGTATGCTCGTTAAAGCTGGTGGATAAGTCTTGATTGTTGGTTGTTCTTGTTTCTAAATTGCTACAGGATCGTGAGGTGTAAGTCCTGAAAACACTTACACTCACATGATCCGGTGTTCACGTGATTCTATTTACGTTTCTCTGATTCTAAGAAAAATCAAAAGTCTTACCAACTAAACTACTAGATCAGATGACTTGTCATAACTTTTTGTCACCCCAAAACCGAAGGGTTAACTTAAAAATACTATAGAGTCCGTGCCTATCGCTCTGGTTGTGGACCCCAGACACTACCCCATCGCAACCAAATACCCCGAGCAATTTCAGAGTGCGCAACCCTTTTAGGATGAAAACCTTTCTTATACCCATCAGGCCAAAATGATGTTAGGGAATGTGGAGGCGGAAGGTCAAAATCGGAGTCGGAAGCCAACATTGCCCTGAAGTGACAGGCAATGTCAAACTCCTCTCCAGATAATTCGTCGGCCCCCAGCTTCCTCTCACAAGTTGTTAGATCCAAATCCCTAACATTGATGCGTTCGGCATCCTGTGGGATGACACCTCCATCATCGTCATCGCCAAAGATCGTAAAAAACCATGCATCGTCTTTCCAATCTCGTGGAGTTCCGTCTGAATTCTGAAAATCGCAGTATCTATGATACCAATAATGATTATCAACTTCATAGTAGAATATGCGCTTTTTGCTTCTTTCAAGTAGTTGTCTGTTTCTTATTTCGATTACGGTTTGCTTGATAAGTTCGTTGACAGTGGAAATAGCTGCATTAACACGCTGGCGCTTTTCAAGCGATAACTTCGGTGCAATATATCTGCCTCCAGTAACGAAAGACTTGTCGTTGCAACGTAGTTCTAACCCGTTGAAAAGTCGCGGATAACTGAGGACAACTAGAGTAAATCCTGGAAGAGTCGATTGTTGCAATATTCTCATGTAAGTTTGCCACAGCTTATCGGCGAACGCTTTGCTATGTATCTCCTGTTCGCTCCTTTCCAACTGGTCGTTACATTGTCCAGCATATCGTTGGGCAAAGAAGCACTTTACGATAACTTTCGAGAACCAGACATCATTGCCTCCAATTGTTAGGGTCGCCCAACCACCAGCAGGAACGGATAGATCGTGCAGAAGATTGAGCTGTGACAACGGCCTGGAACGCCCTTCTACATTATCTAACACGTCCTTGACAACAGCTCCAGTACATGCAGCAAACTCTAATTTCTTGCTTTGGAGATAAATACTATTCAACCTAGACACTTTTGTTAGTCGGGCGTTCTCTACCAAACTACGCCAGTCAGAAACGGATCTTAAAGTTACTTACTGCATGCCAAACGAGCCATCCCCTCTCAAGCAAATTGCTTTCGTATCGTAGGCATCCCTGTAGTAAAATTCTCCGGTTCCAATGCCAGTACCGCATGATATAACGACCAACGTGCAACAACGCAAAATGGGGTAATCAATATGATATTTGATCAAATTGCAAATCGCAAATCGATATTAGCAAATAGCAATAACAACGGATTGCAAATCGCAAATCGCAAATCGCAATTAGAAATTGATTTACAACAAACTTAGAACTTTTTTCCAGTTCGAAAGTATCACCAACGTACTTACGTATAGTGGACAGGTTGAATAGGCAAAGAACAAAGCTGATTTCAGAGCAAATAATAGTGTATTTAATGCTATATTGCTATAGAATACTATACCAAAGTAATCAAAAACAGGCTAGCCAAACCCCTTTTCAAATCGATCAACAACAAAAAAACAAAAAAAGGAAAAGCGACCCGAGAAATAGTGAAATTAGGCCTGTTTAGCGCTTCTTTTAGGGTTCTTTTTCCTCGTGTAAGTAACCTGACTTTTGACTTTTTTAGGAACTATTACAGGTGCCTGAGTAAGTTGCGCTGGAGGAGGAACCTCGTGATCGCTTTCAAGGTCAAAAGGCGCTATGGAAAAAGTAGAACAGTGATCTACGCTTTGATCAGGCGTTTTGGAAGGGTACTTAACAGTAATAGACGCTTCTTCGTCAGTAACAAACAAGCCGGGCGATTTTTTTTTCGGTAGAGGTTTTTGGTGGCTTTATGGGCTATATCCACTTTCTCCAAGGAAATTGCCTGGCTCTTTTGTATTGACAATATCGAAGCTACTATTACTAATATCCCCCTTTCGATCAAAGCGCTGACGTTTGTCCAACGGCCCAGCAAGCGCTTTATCGCCGATAGTGTCGGATTTATCTGAACCACCAAAAGCTAGGTTAAGTTCTGAATCAGAGGCCGAGAAGCTCGAGCTTTCAGCTTCTTTCTTTTTATTCTCTGCAATGACCGCGTCACTGAAATGGCGCTTTTTGCGAGGTTGCGCTGGTGGTGATTCTTTGAATTTCAGCAATATAATAACGTCTACGTAATTTTTGCCTCTGTATAAAAGTCAGCAACGTAAGCTTTAAAAACGAAGTAAAACTACTGACTTTGGGTGCTTGAAATTATCCTGCGTAAAAAGGAAATCGCGACAATTTATACAACTCCAAAAGCTTTTCATATCAACCTTTATAGCGTCCTTTGTCTTTTTGTTGATTGATTTTGCGAAAGCGATTGAATCAGCGTCGTCAATAAAGCGTACAAGTGAAGTATTATCTTCAACGTTGCAACCAGTCAAGTACTTGACAAAACGCGGCACAATAAGCTCATATTCGATCTATTCGTGCCTATCGTCGTTCACGTTGATTTTAGAGCGATTGTGGATATGAACAGATAGTGTTTGCCTATACTGAACCATACTTTTATTGTGATATTCGATAATAGTTTCACGACCGAATTTGGAAGTGGTTTCGTAATAGTTGATACACTATACTGATACCGAAAAAGAAAGAATCGACTTTTCAACACTTTGAGGCTCTAAGCAAAGTTAGCATCCAAAAACACTGAATATTTAGCTTAAAACTTACTGATTTTCTTAGTGTTATTGATGCTTCGAACGCGAGCTTCAGCACTATACGATCTTTTCACTACTTCCTTCCTTTTTTTCTTGTATGTATTGGTCTTCATTTCAGAGCTCACTATTTCAATTTTATTATCTGTATTCTTAAATAACGCTTTACGAGCTTTTTTAGTTTCGGATTTCTTGGTTTTTTTCACAGCTTCATTTACAACGCGCTGGCGGCCGTCCGAAGAGTTGATTTAAGCTGGAGGGCCGAATCTCGACTTTAAGTTTGATCCAAAAGTGCCAACTGTTCTGAAAGCTTTTAAAGCTTTTTTAGAAGGTACTGGAGCAGATAAACCATTAATTGCAGTATAAAGAAGAGGATTATGAAAGTTACAGCTTATACACTGTTTGACAACAAAGTCTGTAGAGTGTTGGTAAAGTAAAGCCTCGTATAGCGAGCTTGTGTAACAGTCAGCCGAAGGGTTTTCAGCTGTAGGACTTTCAGGGCTGCAAGCGGCACGCTCCGCCCATGGCCAGCCACGGGCTTACAGCTACAGCAGCCATAGGCTTCCAGCTACAGCAGCTCCAGCAGCCACAGGCTCCCAGCTACAACAGCTCCAGCAGCCACAGGCTTCCAGCTACAACAGCTACAGCAGCCACAGGCTCACAGCTACAGCACAGTGAAAGATATAAGGAACAGCTAGAGCTTTCTGAACAAGGCAAGCTTGAGTTTTTCCTTCCATGTTAGACTTACAAGCATACTTCTAATATTAATTCATCACTATTGCAACGACATCGCTAGTCACATATTTTATCTGTTATATTGCAATCCCTCCTGCTGCCCTCTATTTGTTACAGCTTGCTTTTTACACTTGGTAAATTTGCGCTTTTTGAGTGTTTTGAAAACTCGACATGTCAGCTTAAAAGTAGAGAAAGAATGATATTGCAATAATCGAGGGGAATCTATTGTATTTAGAAAAAATTGAAAGCGTTTTTGTAATACGCTTAAGTGTAATAAATCATTTGTTGTTCTGAGAAATCAAGGTGCTTTGACAAAGTTTATAAAAAAGGTCAAAAAGCTTAACAATTAGCTCGTTACGCTTTAAACTAAACAACACACTTTAGTTGGCTGTACTATACGCTAGCGCGCCAAGTGCTTGCAAGGCTCCGACGCTTTACTTTATCAAAATATTTATTCTATTACAACGTCAACTTTTTTAGCTTTTGTAGCTTACGCTATATCGAACTTTTTTACTTCAATTAACAACGACAAGAAATTTTGCGCGCAGCGGCTCTTTTAATACACTATCGACGGCGTATATTACTGAGTAAATCATCTTCAGTGTCGCTTTCAACCGGCGAAGCTGCTCCCTCTGAAACAAAACTGCGGCGATTATTTCGATTATGACTTGTCGAAATCTTTTCTTTTTTTTCGTTAGTTAAAAGATAAAATGAATCGTTGGCTTGCAAGTAATCGTTTCGGCTTTCATTGGCAAAATCTATACTTTCCTCATTTGTATTACTTTTAAAAGCTTGATCAAAGCTAGCCGCAACTTCTTGCGAAGCAAGCTCCTAATTATAGGCGCTTTTTGGTTTAGAAAAAAAGCCGAGGCCTTTTAAGTTGCCGTAGTGGATATAAGCTATCAAAGAAGCCCGCAAATCAATATAAGCCAGCGAATGAACAGTTTTGTTTGCATAGTTTAGTTGTTTCGAATTGAAAGGTAATTGGTACCTATTTTTTTCCAGAGCGTTATAGCACTACTGTAGCGTTTTGGAAAGTAAATAGGCATTCTTGTTCCAATTACTATAGAGCTTTTTAAATTCAAAGAGCTTTTGCTGACTAAACTGCTGTTTGTAGTTGCAAATCTTTTCACCTGAGTAATAAAACAGCATTTATGGCTTTCTTGGAACCGAAAACAACTTATTAGGCTGAAAGCGTATTTTATGGCGATTCCAAACATGAACGAAAGTTCTAAGCTTTTCGCGAATAATAGGAATATAAATACAAAGTATAGCAATCACGTCAAGTAAAGAATTCTTGAAATATTGGCCTTTAGCGCGTAAGCGTTAAAAATATATTTTCCACTTGTTTAAAAAGCTCTAAGCAAATTGTTAGCAGTAATTTCAGGTTTCTATTTTTTTATCTATTGCAAAATTACACTAAAAACACTGTATTTTCAAAATAATTGAATATCGAAAAACTGCTTGTTTTACGAAATAAGCTTTGCAGAACTACTGCGCAGCTGTAAAATCGAGCTTGCGCTTATATAATTGTCAGGCGCCAGGATGTCACGTGCTGAGGGGCAATGAAGGGGGCTCGGTAAAGGCACTGAGACTTGGCATGTATGGGCACGTAGGGGGCCGCCAGGGGTTCGGAGGGTATAAGTAGGGGACTCGAGACGTAGTAGAGAGGGTAGAGATTAGTCTTTGTTCAATATATGAGTTGATTCGTGCCACACTACTCCAGCACCTTACATTCTAATCTCTTCAACGAGGTGTAGTTCGGCACGAGTCAAAAGAGTATCGTACTCGAAACGCCATGGTGTCAAAAGGAAAGGAGAAAGCAGCTGGATCTGCTTCTACAGCTCGTCGACCTATCACTCGATCTTCTACAGAGAACCTGAGTCCTGACCCATCCCTAATCACTGGTACAGTCCGCGTGCGCAGAGAACTAGAAGAGAGTCAACACTCGGAAGAGATCGAAGACGAGACGCTTCAAGAACGACAAAGAGACGATGACGTCGTCGGGGACACACAAGATACACTGGCTCACGAGTTATCTCGTGTAGCAGACCTTCAGAAGGAGATACGCCAGGCGGAGCAACGCAAGAAACAGAGACTGGAATCAAGCAGTGCTGCCAAAGAACTTGAGAGAGTCAGGAAACAGCGAAGGATTTTGGAGAGAAAGCTACGTAGCTTGAGCGACTTCGAGAAGAGCCAAGAGCTGGCTGAAGAGGAAGCCAGGGCGAAACGGCGCCGGCACACCGGTGAAACGCTTCCGAGCAGAACAGAGTTTAGGACAGGAGGACCTGAGACAAAAAGGCCTGAGCGCCAGCCATTCTTTCAGCAACTAGTGCTGAAACCTAAGGATCTATCTGATTTCAAGGGGAAGACCCTATTAGAGGTGCAGTCTTTCGTGTCAGCCGCGAAACGCTGTTTCAGAGGAAATGGAGATTACTACTTCCCCAATGACACGCGGAAGATAGACCATTGCGTCGCCGCTTTCGATGTGATGACGGAACGGAAGTGGACCGGCTATAAGTCGGAGGTGGGAATCGGCAATACTACATGGGAAAAGTTTGTGGCTTTCCTCTATGATTTGCTTACGGATAAGGATAATCGGGAGCTAAACACAGCTAGCAAACTGGAGAACGCTAAGCAGCGAGAAAACCAGTCAGTAGAAGCTTTTGCAATACATCTAGAAACGCTCGAAAGGGAGCTAGGAATCGTGGACGACGCGCACCGTCAACGTACGCTATTCGGGAAGCT
The DNA here is from genome assembly GCA_021307315.1 of Bisporella sp. PMI_857. Lineage (NCBI taxonomy): Eukaryota > Fungi > Ascomycota > Leotiomycetes > Helotiales > Helotiaceae > Bisporella > Bisporella sp. PMI_857. The sequence continues at coordinate 188,466 of JAJSPD010000080.1, forward strand.
TACAGATGATTTGAAAGCCCGTATCTTGCGCTATGGAGAGGTCCCTAGAAGCCGGAAGGCGCTGGTATCTCTAGCCCGAAGGATAAAGAGTGCGGAAAGAATCATCAGCAATTCCAGTAGCTTAACTAAAGGAGCCACGAGGAACCCACGAAGAGGCGCCGATGCTCCTGCGCCTGCAGCCGAGTCGGGGATGCCGGCTCAACGCCTTGCAGCGGGAAACACTCAAGGGGATTCGAAGGGCACTTTGAGTGAAGCGAATCGCACCCTTATCGGTACCGGCAAGAAGGGAAAACGTGGCACTATTCGATGCTATCGGTGCAGTGAAGAAGGTCATTTATCCTCTAAATGCCCCAATATAGAATGTTACAACTGCAAGAAAAAAAGGCACATTTCTACTAATTGCCCAGAGCCTAGACAAAGAAACGGAGGAGCCCGTTCTTAATATCCTCTCTGCCAGGAAAAACAGGCGAAAACGCAGAAAAAAGGCGGATAGTTATTTCAGTACGTGTATTTAGTGCCGAAAAAAGAACGGAGAAAGTACAGGCACTTATCGACAGTAGTGCGGAACAGAGCTGTGTAAGACAGTCTTTGGCTATGCGGCATAATTGGAAGTCGAAAGACGCCCAGTTCCAACTGGCTACAGTGGAAGGGAAAGAAGTTGTCACTTACGGGATCAGCAATATCGGGCTTGTTGTCACTGATTCTGAAAGCACTACGAAACCCCACCGACACGACTTCGTAGCGTGCGACTTTGACATACCAAACGTTTCCCTCATATTAAGGTTTCCTTGGCTGCAGCAGATTGACCCAGTTATACGTTTTTCTACGGGAAGCTGGCGATACCCTTTCGAGGTATCCCAGATTAAAGTGCTTAGCGTCAAAAGCTTTCGCAAAGCTAGCAAAGGCCAGGTGATTTATTGCTTAGTTTTACGACGAGTAGAAAAAGGCCCAGTATTGCTCCCACTTGAGCACACAAGCTACGCTGAGATGTTCAATAACGCGGCCGCAGGCATTCTGCCTAAGCACCACTCGATAAAGCATCGAATCAACCTCGAGCCGAGGGCGGTACCCCTATAGGGCCCCGTTTACCCGTTTTCAGAGAATGAATTGACAGTATTGAAGGAATACCTCGAATCTTCCTTAACAAAAGGATGGATCCGTCGATCTACTAGTCCTGCAAGAGCGCCGATCCTGTTCGTACCTAAAAAGGACGGTTCTCTCAGGCTATACGTAGACTACAGAGGATTGAATAGAGTCACGATTAAGGATAGAACGCCGTTGCCTCTAATCAGTGAAACATTAAATAGGCTCCGTCGCTCAAAGCGGTTCACAAAAATAGATCTTACCAACGCTTACCATAAAATACGCATCAGAGAAAGTAATAAGTAGAAAACGGCGTTTCGTACTCGATACGGCCACTTCGAGTACCTGGTTCTCCTTTTTGGGTTGTCGAACGCTCCAGCCACATTCCAAGCCTACATCAACCAAGCACTAGTTGGCCTCGTTGATGTAATTTGTGTAGTTTACCTTAACGACATACTTATATTCTCGGAAAGAATCGAAAACCACACGAAAGCGGTTTATGAGGTTTTCGAAAAGCTACGGAAGTATAAGCTATACGCAAACCTTTCCAAGTGCCGTTTCAATACGGATACTGTTGAGTTCTTAGGCTTCATTGTAGAGCCTAAAAGCATAGAAATGGATCCCTCTCGCGTGGAAACTGTAAAGGAATAGCCTGTACCTACGTGCTATAAAGACATCCAAGTGTTTCTGAAGTTCACCAACTTCTACAAGCGATTTATCAGGGAATACGCCCGCATTTGCGTGCTGCTGACAGACCTTCTCAAGAAAATGAAAGAGCCTACGGTTCCCTTTCGAATAAGGCCCGAGGCGCTAGCGAGCTTTGAGGTTCTGAAATCAAGATTCCGGGAAACACCTTTGCTCAGACATTTTGATTCGCAACGTAGAATCAAAGTAAAAACAGATAGCTCCAAGTGGGCTATAGCCGGGATCTTCTCGCAGCTGTTCGGAGAAAGGAAGGAAGCTAGATAGCACTTTATCGCTTTCTACTCAAAAAAGCTTACTCCTGTTAAGTTTCGATATAACACTCATAACATAGAGTTGATGGCTATAGTTTACGCTTTCCGGCAATAGAGGCAATACCTTCGAGGCAGTGCCGACACCGTCACGATTCGCACTGACCATAACAATCTGAAATATTTCATGACAAAAAGGAAGCTTACAGGCCGTCAGGCGAAATGGGCCGAAAGCTTAAGCGAGTTTGATTTTGTGATTGAGTTTAGACCAGGCAAAACTAATCTCGCAGACGGACTTTCACGGAGGCCGGACTATAGAAAGTCGACGCCGAATCGGAGTGACGGCGGAGAAGAGGCAGAAACGTCTCTTTCGACCTTGTATAACAAACTGCGTGTAGCAGAATTGTTTCACGCCTTTAAGGACTACTTGAGAAGTGTGCTTCCAGGTGGCACGAGCTAGGCGCGCTCGTGTGAAGTCGCGTCCACCCCGGGAAGTAAGCGCTTTCGAACCGGTGAGATGCCGAGGCTACAGACAAACATGACAAAGTTATGGGCCAAAGAGTACTGCGGCGTAATCCAAAGAGTTGAGTTTAAGCCTGCTGCTAGCATAGCTGGTTGCAAACAGCGCGTGCCACGGAAAGTAGCGATTATGTCGTTATCGACCGAAACGGTGTATAGTAGAGTAACGAAGCCGATTCGGGACGTTCTGACGGAACTGCAAAAAACTGATCTCTTCTCAGTCCGAAAGATCACCGAAGAGACTACGAAACGAAGCCGAACCGGGGGCCGGGGGCCATAAAGCATAAGCCACGAGGATAGCTTACTTCGTTATAAGGGAGCTGTATATGTCCCTGACGAGAGATCAATACGCACGGAAATTATTCACGTGCATCATAATAAGGAGCTTGCTGGCCACTTTGGCGTGCGTAAAACGCGTGAGCTGATTGGCCGAAAGTACTATTGGCCAGGCTTGAAAAATGATGTCAAAAAACATGTTAAGACGTGCGCGGAATGCCAGAGAGGCAAACCGAGAAAGCACCGAACTTACGGCGAGTTGGCCCCGATCTCTATCCCCTTGAAACCATAAGAAAAAATAACTATGGATTTTATTACAGATTTACCGCCCAGCAAAAAGCACAACCAAATATATAACTCCATACTAGTTATAGTTGACAAATACACCAAACTAGCACGCTATATAGCTGTACGGAAGAGTATTCAAGCTCATAAGCTTGCGGAACTGTTCATGAACCACATTTATAAGGATTTCGGATCCCCAAAAAGAATCACTACCGACAAAAGATCCGTTTTCACAAGCAAATTCTGAGGAGACTTTATGTATTACTTTAAAGTTCGCCGCCGACTCTCCACCGCTTTCTATCCGCAAACGGACGGCCAGACAGAAAAACAAAATCAAACTCTGGAATTCTATTTAAGAACGTATTGCAATTACAGACAAGATGACTGGGTCTCGAAACTGGCTTTAGCGGAATTTACATACAACAACTCTGTCCATTCAAGCACCGGTAGTACCTCGTTCAAACTACTTTACGGCTTCGATCCTGAGCTAGGCCTGAACGTCGAGGACGACGTTCCCGAAAGAAAGGTGCCGACAGCTGAAGAAAAAATCAAGCTTTTAGTGAAAAAACGAGAAAGGCTTTCGAGTAACCTCCGAAAAGCCTACGAAGAGCACAGGAAGTACTACGACGCAAAACACAAGCCTACCCGTTTCTGCGTGAAAAAGAAAGTAATGCTAGCTTCGAAGAATATTCGACAACTTAAGCCTAACCGCAAGCTTGCAAATAAATATTTAAAGCCATTCGAAGTCGTAGAAATTATAGGAGATCACGGGCAAGCCTACAAGCTAGAGCTACTACCATTTTACAAGATCCACAATATGTTTCATGTATCTTTACTGGAGCCGTAGCATGAGCGTGAAAAAGCCGTTAAAGAGCCGGCGCCGATTCTGGTACAAGGAGAAGAAAAGTACGAGGTAAAAGCTATCTAAGCCCACCGAACTACAAGGAAGGGAATAGAGTATCTAGTACGCTAGAAAGGGTATTCCCCTGCGGAAGACTCATAGGAGCCTGCGAAGAACCTTCAAAACGCCGGCGAAGTAGTGCAGGAGTATTACAAAGGAACTACGTTCGAAATAGCAAAAGGGTCAAAGAAAAAGAAACGAAAAGGAGCAAAGTAGTCAATTCATGCCCTAAGGCAAACAGCAAAAGCTCGGAGCCGAAACGATGGGTGCCCGAAGGCGAAGCTAAACGTCCAAAATGCCACCCGCCGACAAAGCACCCTCCACCACCTCCGCCACAACTTTATCCTCCTCCCCCCCTCCTCTTCCCATCTCATCATCCTCCTTCTCCTCCTCCTCTTTCTCCTCCTTCTCCTCGGAGGCGAAAAGATCATCCTCATCATCATCATCCTCATCCTCATCGTCATCGTCATCATCCTCTTCCTTGCCGGCCTAGTCGATATTAGATCGATGAAGCCTCGGAAAAGTATCGAAAAAGGATCGAATACTTACCGCCACCCGCTGCAATCTAACCAACTCCCGCAGGAAAGAATTGGTCTTCCTGGCCTTCGTGAAAAGGGCCAAGGAAACCGCCTCCACTCCTTTGGGGTGGGCCTGTTGGCGAAACAGGGCTTCCGAACGGTCTTTGATCTCCGAAGAGACCCGGGCGATGGCCCTACGGAGGTGCTTTTTGCGGTCGTCGGAGCCGGGACGCTCCCGAAGAAGACGCGACCAGCGAGCAAGGCGGCCACCACGGCGGCGAAGGGCAGCCGGCAGCTAACCAGGGTCAGATCGAAGGGATATCGAAGCTACAAAATACTTACGGGGAGACATTTGGCCTTGAGGCCGCGGCAGCGAGAGCACTTATTGCTACTCTTTTTGTCGAAGGAGCAGCAGACTTCGGGCTCAGAACCCGCGATCTTCGCACAGCGAAGGCAGACGGAGGTGGCCGAAGCCGAGACGGAAGCGGAACGGCGGGCAGACATAGTAGTAGTAGTGGTGGTGGTGATGGTGATAGTGGTGGTGTTGCAAAGAAAAGAAAGCGTAGCTCAGCGGTGGGGAAGCGCCTACTTATAAGCTGAGATTCGATTATTACTCACCTCTATTCATGACTGGAAGCTATTGTTGTTGTTACTTATTCATTTAGGGCGGGCATTGTTGATTGTTCCTATTGTACTCGGCTTCCTATTGTACTCAAGTTGCTCGCTCGCCACGAGCCCTCTCCGACTCACCTTCGACTACCATACGAGCTGGCAACAATATCGAGCTACAATATCAGCACCTGACGCTTACAATACCAGCATGAACGTCGGGACGACGTTCTAGAGAGGGGGGCAATGTCAGGCGCCAGGATGTCACGTGCTGAGGGGCAATGAAGGGGGCTCGGTAAAGGCACTGAGACTTGGCATGTATGGGCACGTAGGGGGCCGCCAGGGGTTCGGAGGGTATAAGTAGGGGACTCGAGACGTAGTAGAGAGGGTAGAGATTAGTCTTTGTTCAATATATGAGTTGATTCGTGCCACACTACTCCAGCACCTTACAATAATTGAACTACTTACTTTCGCTAACTAAGCCTACTATGCTTCGATTTTTTAGTTCGCTGTAAAAGTTTCAAACCAATACACGCCTGAAAACTCGTAAAGCGTTCTACTTTCTTTTATTGCGGTTGCTTTATAGAGTTGATAGTAAGCGTTAGCAATTATAAGCGTTTCAACTTTTCGATCAGAACGAATATAGAAAAAGCTATATTTTAAGTCAGTAACGCAATCGATATACTGACGAAAAACGCTAACAGCACAGTCGTTGCTAATACTACAGTACAACTTTGTAACGAATCTTTCGTAAGCGTCAATTATACCGTAAATCTCGATTCCGGCGAACTTCAGTTTGCAATATTTATCGATAAACTATACAAAGTTAGAGCCAGGAACGACGAAATCACTTCGCGCTCTTTTTACTTCGTTATATCGCTTTTCGACTCTTTCGGGATCGACAGCCTGAATAGCTTTACGAATATAGTGGTATAGAACGCGCTAGTAGCTTTTTTCGTCGTTATTACTGTCTTTATTGTGAACCGTATTGATATAAGTATAAAGAAACTCAATTCCAAAGTTTCTAGCCGTTGCGAGATTTTTACTTCTATTGATTTCTTTTTCAAATACTTCCTTCAATTTGTTTATTGCTGACTCTATTTGCTTTTTTAATAAGCGTCGACGAAAGTTTATTTCTTTGCGTATTATTACGAGCTTTCGACGTTCGACTTCGAATTCTTCTTTTTTTAATACAATAACTATTTCACTATTTAACAAGCCGACGTTTTTGAACAAATACAAGATTCGATTGCGGAGAGCGAGCGAGTCGGTAGTACGAAAACGCTTTTGAACATTCTATTTTTTTAATCGAGCTTTCAACGTTTTTTCGCTGACTTTAAAATTACGTTCCGTTTTCAGCTTTTTACAAATCTCGTTTGCGGAAGTGTTATTCAAATACAGCTCTATAATCTCGTTACGAAAAGGCTTTAATTCAACTAGAGTGCGCGGCATAATTTGTCACGGCGCTGGCGCGCCTACGGCTTCTATAAGGCCTGACGGCCTGTAAGGCACCCGTGGGGACACTCGCGTAGCACGTCACGTGATCCGAACTCCTGTATATAGGCTTCCCTTTCTACTTCCATAGTTCTGTAGTTCTATTATTCTCGATTCTTACCCGTATTACTTTGAGCCGTTGCTCCAATCCTACGTGCCGTGACATTATAATAGAACTCACATCACATCACAATTCTACTTGCGGAAGTATAACCCTTACCCTTACACACGGCTTGCACGCCCGTCGTACTCAGTTCCAGCCTTTATTGCGCTGAAGATTCAGGATCTTTGTGAGACAGAGATCACACAGTCAAGCGTCGATACTCGAGAAGTACATACGCGCCCGTACGGCCCCGGAAACCCCGCTACGGTATTATTATCAATTACTACAACAGTCACTGTTAACTCGCTTTGCTGATACCATGGCTGAAGCTATTCCCAGAGATGGAGTAAGCAGAGCAAAAGGCAAGGGAAAGGCAAAACCGACAGAAACGCCAAGCACTGTGGATACTCCAGTTGATACCCAAGAGACCATAGTAGTGGACCCTACAACTGTCAGTCAGGCAACGTTGATAGCACTGATAGAACGACTAGAGAACAGTCAAAGAGAGCAAGCTCGGGCTCAAGAACGGAGATTGGCAGCCCTGGAAAGAAGGTTCACTAGTCGAAACCGCTCTCAAACAAGTGATACAGGGGACAGCCCTAACGCCAACCGCCCTAGGCGCAGTCGGGAACAGCTTTCAGAAGCTCCAACGCACGGCGGTTTCAAAAGAACCAAAGACGTCAAAGAGCTTACGGATGGTGTAGACCCGACATACCGTTCTTGGAAAATAGCGCTTTCAGTTAAGTTTCGGAACTCTCGGAGCCAATTTTCTGACGAACAGACCCGTATGGATTACCTGTTTATTAGCACTGGTGGAGATGCACAGCAACACCTGGAAACACGCATGGAATCAGAAAGCGCGGATCCTTTCGACTCCGTGGATGACATGCTAGCTCACCTCGACATGCTATTTGTTGACTCGAACGAGGTTAGCGAAAGTAAGGTCGCCTACTATGAGCTAATGATGAAAGAAAGCGAAACGTTTGCAACGTTCCGCACCAGGTTTCTGCAGCTGGCAAGCAAAGGTAACGTGCCTAAGGAAGACTGGAAAAATGACTTGTTTCGGAAACTTACGGTCAGTTTGCAAACAAGCCTCATGCCCGTAAAGGCTACTCTCGACAGTTTCCAAGAGCTGAGCGATCGAGCTCACGGCGTCTACCAGGACCAAGCACATCTTCAGAAGCGCTTGGCTCGTAGGAGCAAGCGAAGAGCTTTCCCGGAAGCAGAGAGTGATTCATCTCCAACTACGACCAATCGTAGCTCGTCAGGGAAGCTCCCAGTAACAGCAGCGACGTCAGGATCCCTTTTACGGGGGACCACGCCTACAATACAGCCACGCAAGAGCCAGACACCTGCCCCAGCATCTGAAGAGGTATGCTACAACTGCAACAAGCCAGGTCACTACGCATCCTCGTGTCCGTTACCACGCAGGCCAACGCCTGTAAAAACCCTAGAAGCTGTATCGGAAGAAAAGGTGACAGTAGAGTTTGTCAGTGACTCGGAAGATCAGGGAAACGAATCACCCTAGGCAAAGTCTCCTACCTAGGGCGGAGAAAGCAAGTCAACTCCAAAGGAATAGACTTGAGAAAGTTGATCGGCGGGCCGCCACTGAACAAAGCATGTACGTTAGTTAAGAATGGATTTGCTTATAACACTGTGGCTCTTCTTGATACTGGAGCGAACGGATGGCTTTTTATCGACACGGCTTTAGCCGACCTGTTGAAAAAACGTTTTGGTTGTACCGTACAACAACTGGCCAACCCAGTACCTGTAACTGGTTTTAATGACAAAGAAGGAGCCGTAATCTCTCAGGCTTTAGTTACTACGCTAGAGATCGATGGGAGAAGGTTCACTGACTCAATATTTTTGATCACCGACTTAGGGCACCATGAAGTGATCGTAGGTAGAAAGTGGATGGCAGAAATGGATATAGCTCTTGCGGTTCGCAAACGCA